>BCLG01000622.1:0-10527 GCA_001602295.1 Zoysia matrella | reverse complement strand
TGCAAAAGCAAGAAAATTTCCCGCATTCCAAACGGGACCTAACATATTACTCTCTCTGGTTTTAAATTATTTTGTTGACACCGTTAACTTTTATAATCAACTGTGACCATTCATTTTATTCAAAAAATTTGTTCAAATGTGTAAAATTATTAATCATGATTTAAATTTCACTAATGATAAATCAAATAATAATAAAATTTTAGACATCTAAACAAATTTTTTAAATAAGTAGAATAGTCAAAGTTGATGTTAAAAGTAACTATTTCAACATAAAAATCGGAAAATTGGAGGGAGTATTTTATTAGACCCCATTTGGAACGGAGGAAAACTTTTTGTTCCTGCAAATTTTTATGGAATTCCTATGAAATTCTCTGCGTTTCAAATGGGGCCTTTAATTAATATTTTCCCTTCGATCATAGCGTTAGCACAGATATCGAGACTAGTACTAATTAGAAGAAGAAAAAAGTTGCAGCGGCAGATATATAATTTTGAAAAGAACATTTCTATATTTAAGGGGGGCTCTAGGGGATATGCTATAATTTATTGCCACATGTTTTTTTTTAACTATTTGTAGAATCAGAGACTCAGTATTTACATGTGACAACTGCACTTTTTGTAGACCCAACATTCCAACAACGGAAGAAAGAGAATCTTCATCTACCACACTAACCACCAAGGAAGGTGTCCACTTTGGCATTCACCGTCCTGGACAAGAACTTCATGCAAATCGGAGGTTTCACATTGGCAAGAGAAAGAACAGCTTGTGGCAGCGCCCAGATCCCATCACCGCACATTAATCCCGAAGCGACCGCCGGCGCCAATTCCATTGCTTCGGCCTTGTTGTTCCACTCCCAGAAGAAGAGTATGGCGCGGCCCAGGAACATGTCAATTGCGAAGTACGGTCCGAGGTAGAAGGGAATTGCCACCGCCATGGGGACCGGGATGAACCCGGCCACCTTCTTAGGGACCAGGTCCTTGATCAAGTTGATGGAGAAGGAGGCAGCAAAGGCTATGTAGCACAGTGTGAGGCAGTTCTTCGGAAGCAGCGACAAGCCGTCCACTCCCAGGATCGCCATGTTGCGGTACAGGATGGCGTAAGGTGCGGGGTAATTGCCATCGCTCGCGCCAATGTCGAAGGACTTGTAGAACAGCCAGAAGACGCAGGGAGCAACAACACAGCCCATGGCGGTGCCTATCACCTGGCTGATGAACATGGATCTTGGCGAGGCCAAAGTCAGGTACCCAGTCTTGAAATCTTGCATCAGGTCGGCAGCTGTTCCAACGATGCTCATCATGACACCGCACGCAGCTAATCCGATGAGCACACCGCCGTGCGAAGCACCTGCCCACGCGCCGATGACGAAGATGGCAAGCTTGCCGTAGTTGCTGGCAAGGGACCAATCTGTCAGGCCACATCCATAGGCGTTGCAGAAGGCCAGAACAGGCGCGAGGATGTACGCTGCCAAAATGTAGTACCACTTGAGCTGTGGGATGATGAGAGGAAGGCAACGGGTGGTTATGGCTGCAATCGCCGCATAGCCTCCAATTGCAACTGTCGTTGGAATTTGATCCTTCAGGAACACTTCGAGGCGACGCTTGTCGTCAAATGACTCCTTCTCAGCAACATCGACATAGGTGCCATCCTCGGAGACAGGAAGCGTGTTGGCATTTCGGTTCTTGTACGTCTTAAGTGACCCAATCATCTTACTGAATACCTTGAGAAAGTTGTATAAGCCGTCGCCAAGAATCACTGCTATTGTTATGAATACCTGCAACACAATGACTGTCAGCAGTAGGCCACTAGTCCACTACATCAAGCAGTGAAAGAAGGATCTAGTATAGCCAATTCTACAATTTATTACCTTATAAGCCTGAAGCCCATGGAGACTACTGTCTGGAACAGAGTCAGGATACCAGCTTCCTTTCTTTTTACTGATCTGGGGCCACATTAATCCCCAAGAGAGGACACCGCCAAGAAGAAGAGACGCATTTACGATGTATGGGCAGATCATTCCAACACCGACATAAGTAGCTGAGAAATCAAAATAGAATCTGGAAAATAAAACATGCATAGTTAAGCTTATGACAACAGAACTATGAGGAATAATAAGACCGGAGACCATGATGATAAAATCAAGAATAACTAGCGCACAACTCTTACTCTCTTAGCATGCCAAAGAGATTTAATTTAAGCAGATCAACATTATGTGCATTAGACTGTATGGTAATAATTACTTGGCTTGCTAAGAGTAACTAATAGATATTTGGAGATATATATATTTTTTCCTAGCATGACAATCAGGAATCAGGATATAGTCACACAGACCTGTTTTTGTATGCTTCAAGTCCAAATGTTGGAAAAGAACTGAATCCACAGTCATCTCCAGCTGTGTAGAACCACTGGAAGAAAGCCCAAATGAAACCAAATGAGAAGTACTTGCCCAAAGTTCGAACTTGCCTCCTGAAACATGTTAGGATGTTATCAGTAACACTTCTTAATTTATCTTATTTGTGACAAGTAGCTGAATCAATGTTCAGTTTACTTACTTTGCGAGCTTGGCTCCGTGCGGGGTGTGGAATCCATTAATGAGGTAAGCGGTTGCAGTGCCGCTTGGGTAGCTTAGTTTGTAATCGACAATCATAACCTGAAACCATGAATTCCAGTGGGTATAGTTCGAAAAAATACTTCCACTTTATAACCACAGTATGTCGTGATGGCATAGTGCCCCTGCATAATAGATTGGAAAGGGGAAGCATGTACCTTTCTCAGTGGCACCAGAGAAAAAAGCCCAACAAAACTAACGAGGAACATGAACCCGATCATCCATCCGAGCTGAGGATTCTTGATATTCAGAGGATCATTGGCCTCTGTTGCTAGATTTGCAATTTTTTCACTCATACCGAATAAGTAGCTGCCAAACCCACCTGAAAATTGTAGTTTGTGAATCAGAACTCTCTATGAGATGAGTACTAGTATGATCTAGTATTGATGCCCCGTAAGTAACACCAAATAACATTGCAGGAATAGTCATGCAACGTCAGATCTGTGGCAGGTCATAGTCCCCAAGAACAAGCACGCCCTCTGAGCCAGGTAATAAGACCTCGTGAACGTTCATAATTGGTTTCTGAAATAGTCACCACGCAAGCATTGTTTCTCTACATTTATTTGAGGAGCATTTCATAAAAATTCGTTTGTCTATTTAAAACCAATCCGTGCAATTACTATTCCGTGTATGATATACATATATAGTCTTGAATGGGTTATAATAGTATCCCCTATATTCTGTGCACTTAAGAAACCAATCTACTAATAGCAAGATCCCAAAATGGTAATACAACTTCCTCGATCAGGAGATTTGACGCGCAAACAGAGCTCAGAATCAGAAACTAGTAGTGCAGAAAGCGACCGGGTTTGAAAATTTTACCGCTGAACGCAAGGCCGTAGGCGGAGACGACGCAGGTCTGGATGGCGGTGTTCTCCTGGCGCGTGAACGGCTGCTTGAGCAAGCCCATGCTCTCGATGGCCTTGGTCCAGAGGCGAACGAGGAAGAAGGCGAGGAGACTGGCGGAGATGTTGAGCGAGGGGACGATGCCGGTGGTGAGGTTGATCTTCATCACGATGACGCTGAACAGGATGGCGAGGAGGAACCCCACCACGAAGGCGCGCACCGTCAGCTGCTCCCGCCACGACGGCACCGGCTTGTCCATGAACGCCTGCTCCACCGACGCCTCCTCCTTGGCGCTGGCAACGTCGTCGTTGTCGTCGGCACCGCGGCCGCCGGTGAGTCGGCGGCGGAGATTTCCTGATTCCACGGCCTCGGCGTCATCGACGGGAGCCATGGTCTATCTGTTAGTGTTGGTGGACTCTGTCGATGCTTTGGGAGGGCAGGCTGGCGGGTGTGTTCCGCGCGATATATATGGAAGTCAGCTGGAACGGGTACAATACGATGCGGTATAGTTGCCGACTCCGCGTCGGCGTTCGGCGGGCAATGCTAGTGGTCTTGGAGATCGTAAAACCGTTTCCGACTCCCAGGCGCAATGGCATTGCACGGAATTTTGAGATAGCATCCAGATCCGAAAAGTAAAACTGTGTGAATTGCCACAGCTTCAGCTTCAGAAAATTCCTGAAATGTTCTAGGAGAGGAGTATACAGTTCTATCGTTCAGAAATACAGTAATGAGAAAAGAGATCATATCCAACTTTATGTACAGTTCTATTATTCAGAAATATCTGTCTTGCTACTTTGCGTTCTTATGATTGTTTGTCCTCGTCGGTAATGCGATGCTACTGCCTACTGAGAGCAAGGTTTTGGATTTCACTAAAACCGGTCGGATCAGCTTAATGAAAACCGCGAAAATCGTGAAACCGATCAAAACCGTTTTAAATCGAAAAATTAAAATTTGAACGAAGTGCTATAAGTAAACTGGTCAGTTTTTCTGGTTTATCGACCGGTTTCTTCAGTTTTATCGGTTTTTAGTTTTAAAGTTTGAAAGCCACCAGTTTCACTGGTTTATCAACTGGTTTTATCGGTTTTCGATACTCTGAAATTTTTTAAATTTTCAAAATTTTAAAATAAAAACCGGTCATCCGGTGAAACCAGATCGAACCGGCTTCACCGAAAACCGGCCGGTTTTGAACGGTTTTGTAAACCTTTACCGGGAGTCGCTAGTTACATACCAACTGGCTATTGGACGGGAGTAACACATAACGTGTTCAAACTGATGTGGAATCTTTACTGTCCGACTGATAAAAGCTAATTTCCCAGGAAGCCGTCCACTTTGGCGTTCACCGATCTAGACAGGAACTTCATGCAGATCGGCGGCTTCACCTTGGCAAGCGCGAGAAACGACTGCGGCAAGGTCCAGATGCCGTCGCCGCAGATCAACCCCGAGGCGACCGCAGGCGCGAACGCATCTGCTTTGGCCTTGTTCACCATCTCCCAAGCGAACAGGATCACGCTGCCGATGAACATGTCGATGGCGAAGTAGGACCCGATGTAGAACGGAATCGCCATGGCCATAGGGAGCGGGATGAACCTGGCGACCTTGCTCGACGCCAGGTCCCTGATCAGGTTGATGACGATGGCCGCGGCGAAGAAGACGTAGCAGAGGGTGAGGCAGTGCTTGGGGAGCGAGGAGAAGCCGTCCACG
Organism: Zoysia matrella; assembly: GCA_001602295.1. Lineage (NCBI taxonomy): Eukaryota > Viridiplantae > Streptophyta > Magnoliopsida > Poales > Poaceae > Zoysia > Zoysia matrella. Next base: position 5,377 of record BCLG01000622.1, on the reverse strand, counting down.
CCGAGGATGGCCATGTTCCGGTACACGATGGCGTACGGCGCCGGGTACTCGCTGCCGCTGACGCCGATGTCCGTGAAGGCCTTGTAGAAGAGCCAGAACACGCAGGGCGCAATGACGCAGCCCATCGCGGTGCCGATCACCTGGCTGATGAACATCGACCTAGGCGACGCCAGCGTCAGGTACCCGGTCTTGAAGTCCTGCATCAGGTCGGAGGCGGTGGACACGATGCTCATCATCACGCCGCAGGCGGCGAGCCCGACGAGGACGCCGCCGTGCGACGCGCCGGCCCACGCGCCGAAGATGAAGATGGCGAGCTTGCCGTAGGTGGACGCAAGGGACCAGTCAGTGAGGCCACTCCCGTAGGCGTTGCAGAAGGCCAGCACAGGAGCGAAGATGTAGGCCACCAGGATGTAGTACCACTTGAGCTGTGGGAAGATCTGAGGAAGGGTGCCGACTGAGACGGCGGCGACAGCAACGTACCCGCCATAGGCAACTGATCTGGGGATCTGGTCTTTCAGGAACAGTTCGATGCGGCGTTCGTCATCGAAGGAAACAGCTCCAGTGATGAGGCTGCCATCGTTCGAAACTGGAAGGGTGCTGGTTTTCTTCATCATTGATATGAAGCCAGCAGCCGTGCGAATCAGCACCTTCACGAAGTTGTATAGGCCGTCCCCAAGAATCAAGGCGATGGATATGAAGACCTGCAGTAGTTAGTGAGAGAAAAAATGTGATAACTGCTTTGGTTGCAAGTCTTGACACTGATTGCAGACAGATAATTGTGCTTATGCGCTTACCCTGTATCCCTGCAATCCATGAAGACTGGTTTCTGGGAGGGCTGCAGAGTACCAACTACCCTTCTTGTTGCGAATCAGAGGCCACATTATCCCCCAGGAGAGGATGCCTCCCAGCAGCACAGACACGTTCACAATATGGGGGCAAATCATTCCAACTCCAACATACGTAGGAGAGAAATCAAAGTAAAACCTGAAATGATGTGAAATTTAATTTCGCTATAGGCAATATTTTTCTTTTTCTTCAAAAAATACAGGAAATCATTTCGTTGTTCTAACAAAATAAATTAAAATAGCTATTTTAATATGTGGATGCAACATTCAAAGCAAAATTCAGGTATTGGACATGTAATGCTCAACGATGTTTTCAGATTCACAATTCTATAACTAGGATAGTGAAGCTCGGACCTGTTGTTATATGCTGGAAGGCCCAAAGTCGGGAAGTTCTGGAATCCGCAACCATCTCCAGCAGTATAGAACCACTGGAAGAAGCCCCAAAGGAAGCTAAACAAAAAGAACTTTCCTAGTGTTTTTACTTGCTTCCTGAAAGAAATACAGTTCTATATCATGTCAGTAAAACTGCTTTACACGTCCATAGAAAAATAACACCAAGATGATTTACTTTGCAAGCTTGGCGCCCTCTGGTGTGTGGAAACCATTGATAAGATAAGCGGTCGCAGTGCCGCTCGGATATGTGAGCTTGTAATCGACAATCATAATCTGACCAGATATTCAGGCCACGATTAGTTGGGAGACAGTGATGCTGCAGGAAGGTAAGGTGCGGAAAACAAGTTGAGGTTTTCACCTTTCGTAGTGGGACGAGAGCGAACAGCCCAATAAAACTGACAAGGAACAGAAATCCTATCATCCATCCGATGTGAGGATTCTTGATATTTTGAGCATCGTTCGCCTCTGTTGCTTGGTTTGCAATCTTTTCGCTCATTCCAAACAAGTAGGTGCCGAATCCACCTAACATTTGCAATGCAATAAAGCAGAATTATTTCACGAATAGACACTGATAGGAGGTACTTGAAGAGACGGAAGATTTGTGGATGCAATCCACAGGTTTAACAAAATCATGCTTGAGCTTGACACTTAGCGTTGTTCTATCTACCTCGAAATACTGTATTCCAAAAGACAGTTAATCTGATAAAACAACAACAAGATGGCCAATTTTAATTGAACTCCAAACGATTGTATTAAGTCAACAACGTCGCATACGTGGGTCACACCTTACAAATAATCAGTGCGCGTCATGTATGTGTATTCGATAATTCAGAGGTACGAGTACATGATTCTAGATTGTCTGATTCAGACCGAGTTGATCCTGGATTCAGGTACATCAACTTGCTTGTGCCGTGTACTGAGAAGCATCACATACTCACTTTTGTTTTCTAGCTTTGGCTGACTTCTCCATTTTACTTCTAAACTGGCTGGTTCTAAATTTTAATTTGTTATACTTCCTTAAATTGGGTATTGGCAAGGAACCGCGCTGCAGCTGCGCTGCATGCCTTTGTAATTTTTTCATGCATATAATCGCAAGGCAGCCACCTCTATTTAGAGCTGGTAGATAACCCACGAAGTAAATCAAGAACATAGGTGAGCGGCGCAGGCTGTAAGAGAGCTTACCGCTGAAGGCGATGTCGTAGGCGGCGACGACGCATGTCTGAATGACGGTGTTCTCCTGGCGCGTGAAGGGCTGCTTGAGGAGCCCCACCCGCTCGATGGCGGCGGTCCAGATGCGGACGAAGAAGAAGCCGAGCAGGCCGGCGGAGACGTTGAGCGAGGGGATGATTCCCGTGGTGAGGTTGAGCTTCATGACGATGACGCTGAACATGACGGCGAGGAAGAAGCTCACCACGAAGGCGCGCACCGTCAGCTGCTCGCGCCACGACGGCACGGGCTTGTCCGCGAACGCGCGCTCCACGGACGCCGCCGCCGCTGTATCGGCCTCGGCCAGCGGCTGGGAGGAGGCCAAGGCCCCGTTGGCCCCCTCCTCCTCGCCGCCGTTCCTGGCGGCGCTGTGGCGGTGCCGGAGCGCGCTCGCCTCGTCCGGCACCGTCTCCACGTCGCCGCCGCCGGGGCTGGCAGCTGGCGCCATCTCGGTATGGACGACGCAGTGTTCTGAGTTTGAAGTAGCTAGGCTGTCCGTTCTCTGGACTGACTGCGGAGCGCGCGGCCTTCAAGGTGGGCTGGTGGCGTATTTGAGGTGGTGGTGGAACGTTGGACCGGCCGCGTGCGAGTGAGAGGCGAGAGGCCCACACTGCAGGGCGTGCGAGCCGTTAGTCCCGGAACGGAGGGCCGGGATTTCTCCTGCCGTGGGAGCGGGCGACAAAGGCCGGCGCATGCGCTTTGGTTGACTTGGCGGCCCTTCTGATTGGATATTGCATTCAGTGGCACTGTACCGATATTTATTTTAGTTTGTTGGAATTCTTTTTCTGTGGATCGCAATGGATAATTCTTGAGGCGCACTGGTATGGGCCTAACGGGTGAAAACCAATCAGGTTTCTATCAAAACCGATGAATCACTTCGGCTCAGTTTTATCGGACACTTGATTTTTAATTTAAAAATCAAATTTGGATACTATTACAAACTTACTAGTCAATCGGTATTCTGCATATTTAATTAAAAACTGATCGGCTAACGGTTTACAAACTTTGATCGGTTGACGAAGAGATGTTAGACCGTCGAAGTTTTAAATTCTCCGTGTAAACGCGAGTTGCTACTACGATTCATTTCCTAACTATTTTTTGCCATTTAAAAATATCCACATGCAATGGGAACTCAGCAAGCAGCGTTTTCTGAAAGTCAGTATCACTACGATTCTGAACCGGCACGCCTCCTCCATGTAGCATCCTGAATTGGATTGGCTGGTGGCTGATACCAGTGGTATCTCCGAGTCAGCAGATATTTTGGATTCCATTCCCTTGGATTCAGGCAAAGTCAAAACTGAACTTTCGATCCCGTCAATTATCAGCTAACAGAAAATCTGGACCGGAGTAATGTGGGACAGCGGCACCTAGCTGGCTGTACGTGTACGTGTATCTATCTGATGTGTACTCGTATGAATTCCGACATAAGAATTCGAGCCGCTGGAGCTGATGGCGCAGTAGAAGGATTGGAAGAACGGGCACGCACGGGTACACGCCGGCCGGCGTTGACTCGTGACGTACAGTGATGGGATACGTGATACAATTCCGTGAAATTGTAACACCAAAATAAAATAAAATTGAAGTTCCAAACTCAACCCCTGGGCAGTTCATCAAAATTTGAAACAAAATCTGGCGAGCATTCGCATGTGAACTTCTATTTTTAGGCCTCATTTGAAACGTAAAAATTTCATAAAAATTTTACAAAAAATTTACAGAAATCAATTTAACTTCATATGAAAAAAAGTGTAGAAAGAGAAAAAAATTCTCCATTTCAAACGGAGCCCTCAGTTTGCGGATGATCCTCCAGTCTCTCTCTCTCGCGCGTTCGTGTGAAGGCGCTGAACGTGTGAAAGCAGCAGAAATTGAGAAATTTAACATAGATGTTACGCTACACCACTTGCTGATAGCGATTTGTTCTAAACTAGAGGAGCCATCAGTAATGACAGATGACACCGTTTGTTGATGCGTATCATGCACCTCTTATCATCCTTGCTTGGATTCCTTCGAATTCTAAATGCGAAGACTTTGACTTATCAGTACAATCACACTACTATTACAGTTATCTGTTTGGATTTCTTCGTTTCTTTTCTTTTCTAGAAGGGCGCTACTCTATTTGATTTACTGGAAGCTAGTAACGAGTAACGACTGTCTCGACTCGAGGAGGAAATTGCACTTCCTATCTCAATTCCAGTGCATGGTGTCGCCAGCCTTGCCAACAGCTTGCCCCTGCCCGACCTGCCGCTTTCGAATTACGTCGGTTTAATTTGAAATTTTGAAGGGGCGTAACAGATTTCCATACCTGTGAGAATCCTTTCTGGAAATACGCGAGGCGGCTCATAGGAGACGGCCCACCGCCAGGTCGGCTGAACATCAGCAACGTCATGCTCGTATTGGCTTGGCCCCGGCGTCGGCCATCAGTCAAATTTCCAACCCCGTCGCAGCCACGTCAGTAAGCCTCCCCCGGCCGGCGATCCGTCGATATCACCCAAGGCAGGCAGGCAGGCAGGCCGCCTACATATATCTGACGGCTCGTGCGTGCGCCTGGCCACACGGGGTAAGAGAACAGTCAGCGTGCGCGCCGTCTCACGGTCCTTGCTCCGCAGCCGCACCTGTCTCCGGCCAAAGATGGTCACCGCCACGAGCCACGACGCCGCGGGCTCGAACGGCGACGTCGAGATGGTAGAGTCGTGCGAGCTCCGTCGGCGGGGCAAGCCAGGGGACCACGACGGGACGCCGCCGCCGCCGCGCTGCGGCGACGGCGACGGGCCCGCGGGCGAGGACGAGGCGGCGTCCGTGGAGCGCGCGTTCGCGGAGAAGCCCGTGCCGTCATGGCGGGAGCAGCTGACGGTGCGCGCCTTCGTCGTGAGCTTCTTCCTCGCCGTCATGTTCAGCGTCATCGTCATGAAGCTCAACCTCACCACCGGCATCATCCC
>BCLG01000621.1:124858-173348 GCA_001602295.1 Zoysia matrella | reverse complement strand
GCGTGTTGGGCTCCGCGCCGGTGCTGGCAGCGCGTTTTTTTCTCTGGCGGCTGCGACTTTTCATTTGTTTTCTTTCTTTTTCACGGTTCTTTCGCGGAACCCGAGAGCTACCGCTACAATTTGTTTTTCGGATCTTTGCTCGCGGGTAGGGTTCCGACGAGTTTTTTCATACTCGTCGGGATCCACTCTTAGATCTGGCTATGATGCCAATGTTGTTATCTTTTCTCTGGGTCTAAGAGTGTAGATCTGAGAGTTTCTGTGTCGGTAACAGATCTGTGGTTCGGAGGTGGTCAATACCTTCGGATCCGGTCGTCGGAGTCGTAGAAGAAGTTCCGACCATCTGCCCTTTGTCGGTGCTATCCTCTGCGCTTGGACAGCGTCGGTCGGTGGAGAGGACAGTGGCGTTGGAGTCACAGCGACGTCGTCGATCTCCCGGTGACGGCGGTCGTCGTGGCGGTGACGGCGGTGGTGCTTCCCGTCGGCACAGCGCCCTCTCATAGATCGAGTTTAAAGATGTCGGTGGGGTGCGGCGGTACGGACGAACTTAGGTCATGAGTTTCGGCCGGCCCTCCATCTCTATTTATTGTGACGCTGGCGACAGGAGGCCACCAACCATAATGGGTTGGACGCCCCTGATCAGGGCGCGATTAAGTCAATGGCACATTAAAGCCGTTGGGCCAAAACAGGTGGAAATCAATTCCTAACAATATTAGCTAATGTATCTGCGACCCACCTTTGTTGTGCAGATCAATGTGGATAATGCCTTCGTTCTGAGCTGAAGTACTACATGGCTAATGGCAAGCGCTTCACTTCAGTTAATTAATACAACGAAGTTTGGCCGAAATCCAAACAACTCCTGTGTTTTGACCAAATTTCGCCCAAACGGAGACCAAACCACGACGAACGCGGAACGCCTCGAGTCTGTCCTGAGTCTCTGACTACGAGTCTACGATCGCGACGAACACCAGATAGCGCGCCGCGCAGCCGGCACTCAGAGCCTCGAAAGCCTCTTCCATCCAAATCTTCCTCTTGTCTCCTTCCCGATTCCTCCTCCCAGCCTGCATCGATCGAACCAATTGGAACCCTCGATCCGAAGCTGTAGATAGAAAGCGCGTTGCTCAGGTTCGGTTCCCCTCTCCAGATCCCACCCGTCCCCGAGGCGCCGGATCTCTCGCCGCCGCGCCGGGGCTGGATGCGATCTCCGCCCCTGCTGCGCCGCCGCGGCTAACGCGGTAACGTCTTCTGCTCCCAGCCTCCCAGCTTCAGCCCGACCCGATGGGCGCCTGCGGAGTCGCTGCATTCGTGGCGCTCCTCCTCGCTTCGGCACTGCTTTCTAGCGCCGCGTCGTCTAGGGTTCTGGAAGGCGAGGCCGGCTCTGGCAAGGTGAAATCCTTATCTCAAGCTACTAGTACGATTTGGTTAGCGTTATTGCGAATATGAGAGAATTTCGGTTCATTGGTTTCTCCAGGGCGCCCCCGCACCCACCGTTGCCACAGGTGGATCACAGAAGACTGACAGGCTGAAGGGATCCGGGCAGTCGTCAGCTGCAGGGCAGCAGGCTGAGAGCAAGAGCCAGCAGGATGCTCCGCCACCAACAACGACAGCAAAGGATTCAAAGCAACCAACGAAACCAACAGGTGCGGGAGAGAAAAAGGGGCAGGAGGGGGATGGGGATAAGACTCAGACAACTACAACATCACCTCCACCGCCGCTGCTGCCCGTGCGGGAGAAGAATGTGCAGAAGGACAGCCCTCCTCCACTGCCAGAAGGTTCAGGACCGAAAGGTGGGGACGAAGCGAAGGGCAGTACAGGAAATAAGGGGAAGGATGATTCCACAGAAAAGTTGAAGGAGGTGATGGAGAAGTGTGATGCCTCACACAAGTGTTCCGTCGGAGAGGATTTTTTCGCTTGCCTTCATGTTTCTGATAATGGTAATACTGTGGATTCTGTTGTACTTTAGTTGAAAAGCTTTCTGAAATTTTCTGTAGTATCAAATTTCTGTGTTAGTTAAGAGTTCAAACAAAACTAGAAGATTGTTAGCTTAAGTTTTACAACTCATAATGGTTCACATGCATCTAGGGGGTGTAAGTTGTGGTCAAAATTTGTTGCAAGGGTGCAAGCTAGGGGGTGTAAGTTGGGTACACAATGCGTAGTTGTGGTCAGCACCTTAATATATTTGTGTGATGAATTTATGAAGGTAGGATGAATTCTTAGTTCATTTGGGAGAATTTTTGGTTCGTGGGCCGACCCACAAAAAAGAAAACTTATATACCTAGTGCAAGCAATGGGATTGCATTTTTTAGGAAACAGCTATGAGTTCATGCAGTGTCTTCTGTTTTGAATTAACTGCATTTTTAGTATTGTGGCATGTTGCAAAACATGCTTGCTTAGGGCTTTACCTTGAGATTGAACATTAATCTCAGGTATGTCATGTGAATTAGGAACTTCTTGTCAGGAAAATAGCGATACATTCTTAGATAATTAAAGATATTGATCAAAATGCTAGTCCAAAAGTTGTAGATATTTCAAATGTGTGCTCCAATTGAGACTCAATATGCTCCAACAAGCCACCAAATTAGGTTCATAAAGTGCCTTTCTCCAGTGTAGCAATGTCATCGCATACATTATGCTTTACCCTTAAAGTATATCATAGCTGGCCTATACTGGTTTTTCTTTGTTCAGTAAAGATTTGGGATCTGAACAGAGGCTGTTTGCACGGAACAAATATGAAAAATATGTGGTACAATGACACTAGAGAACGGTACAGACATTATTTGACAACAGACTTGGTTCAAGTTATTGTGGCCTTCTTTTGAAATGTATGAATAGAGGGAAATCAAAGTATTTGATTATGGACATATATATGATATACTATATCATGAATCTGATAGAGCTTTATCTTTAACTCTTTTCAGCTGCCATTGGGTCATTTGTTGTAGTCCTGAATAAAGGGCAGAATGTTATTACAGTTAATGTCAAAGGAGCATCCAGTGACAACATGCCTACACCTCTTCCCAAGGGTGTCTATAGACAGGTATGAATTTTAGTTTTTCAAAATATTTGTATCAGGTTCCTTTAGTACTTGGGTACTATGTGCTCTAGATCAAGTAAATGGTGAGACTTACCTTAGTCACTGAGTGATCTATCGTCCGTAGCCCTTAGGCACCCACTAACTCATCTCTCGTCAAATTTGTGAGGCATAGCATAGGGCAATAAAGATTGGTTTGACATCCTGATCTCATCTGTTCATGCATGTTATAGAAGCATGGTTTGTGCTTTGTAGGGTTGTGGGTAAATTTCCTAAGTATACCTTGCGTTGGAACATGAGAAACGAAGACTTCTTTTGTTTATATCTGGTGCAATCGCATGGTTATCATATCCTAAAAATATTAAATTTATGTTTAGTGCAGTGTAACTGAAGTCCATGACACCTTTGTTAGTAGTTTATTATTCTAATTTCTGAGTGTCTCTTTTGGCAATTTTAGCTTGTGCATTTTATTTTTAATTTTGTTGTCGTTGCTAAATCTTGCCCAATTTATATCACCAGTTGCGCATAAGAAAGATCGATTCAGACGGGAAGATCACTTTAAATGGTGGGAATGGGGACTGCATCTTACAAGTCGGTCAATCGGTTTCAGACTTGCAGCAACAGTTTCAGAAGTTTGTAGAACATGCAACACGTCTGAATCCAATTTACGGGGCATATTTTGCTGGTTTCACTGTCATTTTGGTGGGTGTAGTGTGTCTCTGTTGTAAGTTTACAAGGAAAAGGCGTAGCACTGGAGTTCCATATCAGCAGCTTGAGATGAATGCTCCAGCACCAAACTCTTCAGGCGCAGACAACACCACAAGCATGGCCGATGGCTGGGACCAGGGCTGGGATGATGACTGGGATGATGAAGAAGCGCCTGCAAGGCCTTCAGATAAAAAACCTGCTAGTAGTGTCTCAGCAAATGGCCTTTCTTTGAGACCTGGCACTGATAACAAAGATGGCTGGGATGTAGATTGGGATGAGTAAGCTCTGACAGCAGAATTTTGACACGTCCTTTTGAAATGGAAAGAAATAACTTCCATCTGAATGACCTGCAAGATGGAAAGATCCAAATATACCTGGAACCGGGGGAACATGTGCTCGACAAACTGACCCATCTACGGGAAGTTTGTGGGGTTGCCTTGCTTCATACGGTTTGTACAATAGTGTTCATTACCACTTTTGCCTCCGAGGTAATAGATCAACTATTTAATGGTGCGAGTTGTATTTTTTCTTTGTTGTAACACTACAGCACGGTTTTAGTATCTGACCGGAACACACATTGTCATTCTTTTGGAGAGGTAATTAAATTTTGCATCACAGATTTCACATTGAGCATATCTGCATATTGTAAATGGTTGGAAGCAGACCTTGATGAGCTGCGTAGAGAGATGATTGATCTGCCCCCCTATGGCCCTGATACTTTATATGCCTCCTACGCATATTGTAATGCCACAGCTGTGCAGAAGCAGGATTTAGTGGGTGACCTCCGTGCTTTTTACAGTTCCACTGGTCACCACTTGGGCTCCGTCACATGGCACTGGGTTTCTTTTTCGCTTTCTCCATTGTGTTTCCTCTCCCATTGCATTCTCGTTTCTTTCAGTTTTTGCTATATTGCCACACTGGATAAGATCTGTACACGTGACAGGGCCTGTGGGTGCCCTCTCCAAATTCCGCGTGCCATGTGTACACGTCTTCATTTCTTTGTCGCAGTCTGTCTGTGACTGATTCTGATCGCCGGTCGTCCAAGGTCTACATTCTTGCTGCCGTTCTCTATTTTTTTTTAATACGGAGTACATTCGAAAACAACTTCATCTGAATATTGTATCGAATCAGTTACGGCAAAAAGAAGAATATATATGAACCGGTGATTAGGACTGAGTGCTGTGCGGTTATGCTTCTGTGAGTTGTCCCTAATCCCTACCATGTTCTTATATCAAATTCCAGCGTGTCTGATTGTGCAATCATGGACACAATTATGCCGTGGCCCAGTTCAAGCTGGTGCGCACCAGTTCACTTGTAAGTTTGCTGTTGGGTTTTACCGAGACCGTCTCAAAGCTGTTAGATTGAGGCTTGTGGGATTCGCTTTTGTCTATGGCATCTTCCACTTGGCTGCTTCAGTAGTTCAGTGCCGGCCAAGGTTGCAGGTTTACCTGATAAAGTGGCAGATACATACACCGCCTTGGATGATTGGATCCCTTGTGAAAGTTGAAATTGCATGCCTATTGTGGATCGTTACTGCAAAAAAAAAGCTACTAAGCACGAGACAAAGGAGGTGGTAGTAACAATCTTCAGAAATTTGATTCCTTGATATGTTCTGTGTAGGAGTACCTTTTTTTCGAGCTTTAGAGACAAGTTTAGATGAGAGGTCCTTTTGAACTGGACGGGAGTAAAATTTGCTATGCTTGCGTAGTTGCATGGAGACCATTTGACAACTTTTGTAAAGGGAACGACTGCAGCTGCATTTGCGATGGGATGCAGGAGGTTGCTGTCTCTGGGGCACAGAGAAGGACATCCCAAGCTGGCATGGACGGTGGTTTCGGTTTTTTTGGCCCTCACATACCTACCACTGCTCGCTTGCTCTCCAGCAATTTTTTTTTCTCTCGCGGCATTGAGTTGCTGTCATTTGTTGTTTTGATAAGCCCCCGTTGCTGGTGTTTGGCAACCGTCCTGCAGTGGCGCGACATGACACGAGTAAACCGGCAAACAATGTGATGAGGCTGCTTGTTCGTGCTTTTCTGAAACATGCTGATTCCGTGATTCGTGCTCCGGAAAATTTCAAAATCAACACAGATTTACACGTGACAAAAAAAATTTCTACTACTCACCAGGGTTGCTCGAAATCTTGGCCTCGGCACATCTGGTCCCTTTTCAGGATCTGACTAATTTTTGAAAGCTGTACCACATCGATCGCGCAACAACTTTTGTACCACATCGTGCAACAACTTTGTGCTGTGCGCCTTGCGGTGGGATGGCGTGCAAGGCTAGTCCACAAGCATGGAGAACCAGGGCAGTGTTGCCGCAAGAAATGGTCTGCAGCGATGCTGAAACACGAAGTTAGGACCGGGAACGTCTACCAGATCACGCTTTGTTGCGGTTGTAGGTTCTATGCGGCATGGACCGCTTAAAACCCACTAGTTTTATGGGTTTTAGGATATGTTTGGTTTACTTACATGTAATACATTAGGATTCTAACTTAAATTGACGTCATTGTAACTTTTAACATCAACTTTGACTATTCGTATTATATAAAAAATTACTTCAAATATATAAAATTTAAGTTGTGATTCAAATAACTCTAATAATAAATCAAATTATAACAAAATATGTTATATTTATCAAAAAAAAGTAATTAATAAGACAATGATCAAAGTTGAAGTTAGAAATCAATGCTAATATCAATTTAAAAATGGAGTATTTAAACTGTTACTTTTGTTTATTCATAGATGCATCATAATCGTACTCCGTGGAATGGGACTCTCCACACCACTGATTTTTGATTTTTTTTTAAAAAATTGAAAATTAAAAAATGAAAATAAAAAGGCCAGCAAACCTGAAACTTTCCGGTGAGCCATAAACACCAATTGGTAGATTGCTTATTTTTTTTTAAAAAAAAATAGGACAGTAAACCAGCAAAACGAAGAGTTTTACTGTAGATTTCAAACTATTTCATTTTATTTTAAATTTCAAAAAGGTTTTAAGTGGGTTTTGAGGTTTTCATGGTTTTTTGCTCAGTTTAGGAGAAGTCGTTAACCTTATTCGCAGTGATGGATAAGTGGGCCTGCATTTGCATCTGAGCCTAAGCTGAAATCCTCACAAATCGATTGTCAGTGAAAACACAAGAGCAAATTGAATTACAGTACTTACAACATTGCTATATGTATTCCTCCGTCTCAAATTAAATTATGTTTTTTAATTTTTAAAATTAACATTTAAGCATTCATCTTATTTAAAAATTTTACAGTATGAAAATATAAAACCAATAAGTCATGTTTAATTTATTTCAATGAATATTTCATAACAAAATGAATAATATTTCACTAAATTTTAAATAAAAAGAATGGTAAAAATAAATACTTAAAAATTCCTGCTACATATTTGAAAATCTAGAAAAAATACTTATTTTGGGAAGGAATCATGGAGGGAGTAGTAGTAAATTTTTTGAATCACTGAAATATTGAGCCACGCCGGCTGGAAAATGTGAAACAACCAGGGGCCAAACGCGGGCCCCACCACGCCGTACTCTACTCAGGAGAACATTAATGGCGAGCAGTTTCCCGGCGGAACAGAAAGTACAGCAGGACAGCACAGAGCAGCGCGTTTCCGCTACAGTCCAACCAATGGACGAACGCCTTCCATGATCCCGTCGCCTTCCTCCCCCTCCTCCTCCGCCGCCGCCGCCGCAGGCCCGTAGCAGCAATGGCGCCCGCCGCCCGTCTCCTCCTCCTCCCGGTCTTCGTCCTCCTCGCCGTGGCGGCGGAGCCGGCGGCCGCCGTGAGCGACGACGTCCTCGCGCTGGTCGTCCTCAAGTCGGGCCTCGACGACCCGACGGGCCGCCTCGCGTCCTGGTCCGAGGACGCGGACCGCGCCTGCGCCTGGCCAGGAGTCTCCTGCGACCCGCGCAGGGGGCGCGTCGCCGCCCTCGACCTCCCCTCGGCGTCGCTCTCCGGGCACCTCCCGCGGTCCGCGCTGCTCCGGCTCGACGCGCTCCGCTCCCTCGCTCTCCCCGGCAACAACCTCTCCGGCCCGCTTCCCGACGCGTTCCCTCCGAACGTCCGCGCCCTCGACCTCTCGGGCAACGCGCTCTCCGGGGCCATCCCCGCCTCGCTTGCGTCGCGCGACTCGCTCGTATCGCTCAACCTCTCCGGCAACCGACTCACCGGCCCCGTCCCGGACGGCATCTGGTCGCTGCCGTCGCTGCGCTCCGTCGACCTCTCCGGCAACCAGCTCTCCGGAAACGTGCCCGGCGGGTTCCCGCGGAGCAGCGCGCTGCGTGCGGTGGACCTGAGCCACAACCTTCTCGAAGGGGACATTCCGGCGGACGTCGGCGAGGCCGGGCTGCTTAAGTCGCTTAATCTCGGGCACAACTCGTTCACCGGCGTGCTGCCAGAGTCGCTCCGTGGGCTCTCCTCTCTGAGTTTTGTCGGCGCTGGTGGCAATGCGCTGTCTGGGGAGCTCCCGGCCTGGATTGGGGAGATGGCAGCGCTCGAGAGGCTGGATTTGTCTGGCAATCGCTTCGCAGGCACTATCCCGGACGGCATTTCGGGCTGTAAGAACCTAGTCGAGGTCGACCTCAGCCGGAACGCGTTCACCGGGGAGCTCCCGTGGTGGTTGTTTGGGCTGCCGCTGCAGCGCGTTTCGGTCGCCGGCAATGCACTGTCAGGGTGGGTCAAGGTTCCCGGTGATGTTGCCGGAGCCTTGCAAGCCCTGGACCTGTCAGGCAACAAGTTCACTGGTGCCATCCCGCCTGAGATTGCGACTTTCTCCAGATTGCAGTACCTGGACTTGTCCTCAAATTCTATGTCGGGGCAGCTTCCAGCCAGCATTGGACGGATGGTTCTGCTGGAGGTGTTGGATGTTAGGGCTAACAGGTTGGACGGGATTGTACCACCCGAGATTGGAGCTGCGGGGGCTCTCCGGAAACTGCTGATGGGGAGGAATTCGCTTACTGGAAGCATCCCAGCACAGATTGGCACTTGCAGCTCACTAATTGCTTTGTAAGTGATCTTCTACACTTCTCAGTTGCTTCCACTTGCACATTCTGTTTGTCGTTTATATGATTGACTAGTGGCGTCTGTTTGTTAGTTCTCTGTTTCCTAGGTTCAAGATGGCATCTAGAGAGCCACATAGGAGTATGTCTTATTTTTTTGTTTTGGAGCACTAAACCGGAAACGTGGAGACCTCTTTGTTGTGTTGTTTTGCTCGTATCCTGCTGTTTGGGTCCACGGTTTATTTGGATACACTAAAAAAACACAAGTCAAATGAGCTCGAATTTTGCTGCTGATTAATAAACACAATTTAGAAGAAACAAGGCAAAGCTTGTTACATGGATACTATTGAATACTCCCATTTTGAATGATGAGTGTTTGTTTTTTTCTTGCACTGCAGGGATCTATCACACAACAAACTGACAGGACCAATTCCACTAACCATGGGCAACCTCACTAGTATCCAAATTGTTGATCTCTCAGAGAATATGCTGAATGGAACCCTGCCAGCGGAGCTCGCTAACCTTGCTAGCCTCCATGTCTTCAACATTTCTCACAATCTGCTATCAGGAAGCCTCCCAACCAGCAATTTTTTTGACAGCATACCTGATTCTTTCATCTCTGACAATGCTGGCCTTTGCAGCTCAAACAACAATTCCTGTTATGGCGTCATGCCAAAGCCTATTGTTTTCAATCCTAACTCCTCGTCGGATCCCTTGTCGGAAGATGCCCCAAGTTCCCCAAGCAACCAGCACCACAAAAAGATGCTCTTGAGCATCTCCACACTCATCGCCATTGTGGGTGGAGCCGTCATTGTTATTGGCGTGGTCACCATCACAGTGCTAAACCGTCGTGCCCGTGCAAAAGCTTCTCGCTCTGAGCTTCCAACTGCATTGTCGGATGATTACCATAGCCAATCTGCCCAATCCCCAGAGAATGAAGCTATATCTGGCAAGCTTGTCATGTTCGGCAGAGACAGTTCGGATTTCAGTGCTGATGGGCATGCATTGCTGAATAGGGATTGTGAGCTTGGGCGAGGAGGATTTGGCACGGTTTACAAGGCTGTCCTCAGAGATGGCCAGCCAGTGGCTATCAAGAAGCTGACTGTTTCAAGCTTGGTCAAGTCAGAGGATGAGTTCAGGCAGCAGGTTAAGTTTCTAGGCAAGATGCGGCACCATAACATTGTTACCCTCAGAGGCTTCTACTGGACTTCCTCGCTGCAGCTTCTCATATATGAGTTTGTACCTGGCGGGAACTTGCATCAGCACCTGCACGATTGCTCAGAAGATAGCTCACTCTCATGGGAGGAAAGGTTTGGCATAATCGTTGGTGTAGCCCGAGCACTTCTTCACTTGCACCGCCATGGTATAATCCACTACAATCTGAAGTCCAGCAATGTCTTGCTAGATACAAATGGCGAACCCAGGGTTGGTGACTATGGTCTAGTAAACTTGCTGCCAATGCTGGACCGCTATGTGTTGAGCAGCAAGATCCAGAGCGCGTTGGGTTACATGGCACCAGAGTTCACTTGCAGAACGATCAAGGTCACGGAGAAGTGTGATGTATATGGTTTTGGAGTGCTGATCCTTGAGATTTTGACAGGAAGGAGGCCAGTGCAGTACTTAGAAGACGATGTCATTCTGCTTTGTGATCTTGTCAGAGCAGCACTGGAGGAAGACAGGCTGGAGGACTGCATAGATCCTCGGCTATCAGGTGAGTTCGCAATGGAGGAGGCCACAACGATCATCAAGATGGGGCTGGTTTGCACATCGCAGGTGCCTTCTCAACGGCTGGACATGGCTGAGGTGGTCGCTATGCTTGAGATGGTGAGGAGTCCTCAGGGTACCTCAGAGGATGAACTGGTTTGAGATCCATTTACTGCTGGTAGCTCTTCTGTTGCTTGTTTTTGGATAGATATTTATGATGTTAGGAGTTGGCTAGTAAGTTTAGGTTCCCTGCAAGTTTCAGGAAATGTAAAGCTGTTGTTTCTCTTCAAACTTGGAAATTCACAGCTCTTATGAGGGTTTCTGCATTGCAGCACAAAATTGTTCGTTCATGGCATACCAGTCTGTTCGTTCTGGTTTTGGTCAGTCTGGCTTAATCCTTGGACAGTTTTATACTCGCTCCATTTTAAATTATTGTTGTCATGACAAAAACTCTGGCTTAAAAATAAACTAAAACTGTTGTGCACAACATTTAAAAACAAAAGAGAGCATCAGTTATGTCTGCTGCTTCTTTTACGCCATATGTCTCGTCCTCAGTCGTCACTGTTTAACCAACATGTCTACAGCTGCAGCACAAGTGCGACGCGATTAAGCATTGCAGCATGTACGTCTTGCAACCAATAGTCATTCTGCTTCTCGTCCGCATCATCTGCTCTCCCAGTAGTCCGCATCATTAGCTACAATAAGCAATTCGACGCGTCGAGTGCAAAAGCGCGACGTACTATTATATTGTCAAATAGTGCAATTTAAATGTCGTCACCGTCAATTTTGGCCCAAGCTGTTGGGCCCTTAAAATTCGATACCAGAGTATTGATTGGGGAACCTTCCAGTCAACTAAAGTATAGAAACTCTCCTTGGTAGATCGAAAAAGTGAAAAACAGAACCAATTGAAGCTCATGACCAGAGCAAGCTGATGAGTTCCTCCAAGCCGCCATCCAAAGACTAATCCTCCGGCAGGGGATGCAAAAGAAACATCTGCTGAACCAACTCCATCAGCCGATCATCCCCTGGGCAGCGCTACCTAGCTTGTCTCTGTCGATACTTGATTTAGGATCAGGAGATACCGTGATTAGGATCGGGAGAAGCGGGTTGCTGGAGATCAATCTGATGTAAGTCAAATTTTTATCACTTTGACCACTAATAATATATAGTAATTAATAATATTTTATTATATAAAATTATATTTTTTGCATCATTATGAAATAAGTTTTTATTAAAAATATATATTTTTACATTAGGAATTATGTAATTTGCTAGATATGATTAGTAAACGTTAAACGGAGGTAGTAGTAAACTTCTTCGGGTCTTCTCACAAGATAACAAAACTACGTATATGTAACATTCCAGACTCGGAATACGGCTCCAGACATGGAATACGGCTCCAGGCCCGCTCGCACATCGTACAGGTTCCACTTTGCAGAATAACTGGTTACATTTTTGTCCTCGTTTCGTATAAAAAAATTAACTCGAGTTATTATTGCATTTTAAAGCTGAGTTTTTAAATTGGTCTCCACCTTTTCAAATAACCGATACCAGACTAAACCTGTGCAGCTACAGTATTTTTCGCAGCTGTACAGTATAGTGCTGTGTATATTGCTGTGATGGTGAATAGATGTCGCTCGACTACATATTTCTAGGCAGATGACCACCACAAGTATTGACAGTCAATGACCTAATTAATTCAACCATGCTGCCGTTAAATATGGACGCCTGACTCTTGAAATTTCATGTACAATTCTGACCCTGCTCTGCATTGGGCCCTGATTCTCTGGCCATCGGGTTTAGCGGAAAATTGAGGCATCGCCATCTTGATAAACAATTCTAGCTTCGTTCCCAACACGAGAATATCTAGAAATCAATTTTATAAAAATTAGTTCAATTTTATAGAAAAAATAAAAAAAATTACCACTCACAAAGTGGAGACCTAAATTCTCACGAGATAAATAGCCGGCTATAGTTAATTTGAAAGGTCTACTGCTAAGATATGCTATTTTCACAACTATCATTTAGCTACCGCTAGCTAAAAAAAAAATCTATAGTCGAGATAGCCGCTATTAGCTCTCCATTTAACTTCTCCTAAAGGCCCAACCATAAAGCGAGGCTGCAGCTAAGAGAATGGCCAAATCATTACTTCTGTCAGTTATGTGTTCGCAACCTGGAAACCGTATGTCACCTCCTGTCGGAATGTCCTTTCAGCAAACAGGTCTGGAGCTCCATGGCGATCTGGTGCCGTGAGCCGAGGCTCAACCCGGATAACTGGATGCCACAGGACGACGGTCTCAGCTGGTTCGCGTGGTTGACGGACGGCTGGATGGGCGCTAGGCAGGTCGGAATGTGCTCGCTGATCACCTTGACGATCTGGTCTATCTGGAGAGAGCGCAACGCGCGAGTTTTTGAAGACAAGCTGAAACCGGTGTCCAGAATTGTCTCGGAGATCATCGACGAGGTGGGTATGTGGTATGCGGCCGGAGCCAAGTGTCTTTCACGGGTTGTACCTTCAGGACGGGAGTAGTCCGTCTATGTCTTTGTTGCGCAGTGACGCTGGCATGTACATAACCCTCTTGACTTTCATTCTCCTTATAAATATACGCCGGACTGATCCGGATCTTTCAAAAAAAAAAAAAATAAAGCGAGCTGCTAAAACGAGCTGTGCAAAGCTTATATCCAAATCGAAGTTGCAAATTCAAAAGTATTCTTTCTGTAATAGATAAACTTAGACATTTAGATTTCATGACATCAAATTTTGATCTATAATTTTTGTAAATTTAATTAATGTTAATAATATAAACATATATATTATGAAAATATTAGCCAACTCGAGGGCAATGATGGCTGCTGCACTCTCATCCAACTCTCAAGCGGATGAAGATGTGTACATTTTTTTATATATATTTCGGATATTTATCTTATTTAAAGAATTAGGTATTATAACTTATACTGCTTGTTCTTAAAAATCGTTAAATAATTTAGCTTTCATTATAGCCGGAGATAGTTTTTCTTAGTTTTTGCGGAAGATCACCCCTAAATAGCTTAGCCTACTATTTTTTCCGTGGTTAAATTCCCTCTGATCCTCCCCTATACTATGCCTCTTCAAATTAACAAATCCGATGTGACAAGGCAGCTGACTTCACCTGTTTTCTGTACTGCGGAGTAGTATTCCTGGCCGGCCGGCAATTATAAAAAAATCAATCTATTTCGATGATCTGAACAATAACATACTTTCTCTATTTTTAAATTAATGTCAATATTGATTTTTATTTTAAACTTTGATCTTTCATCTAATTAAAAAAATTAGTTCAAATATGTAAAATTTTAAGTTGTGATTCAAATAACTTTAATGATTAATCAAATTATAACAAAATATATAATTTTTACCAAATTTTTTTATAAAATAAAAAATAATAATTAAAAATAAAAGTGAACGACGAGATCAATTTGAGAACGAAGAGACTAATTTGCATGCGCGATCTGCCTGTACAGTGAGCATGCATTATTCGTTCGATTGAATCAAACAAAAGTAATCGAAGTTGATGAATTGACCAACGTCAAACGAGCTATCATCGTCGGCGAACTCCCAGTCCAAGCACCCGTCGAGATTGTCCCACCCCGGCGAGCCTTTACCCACTTGCTCCGACACCGGCGTTGACTGCTCCATCAGCGCAGCCAACATCTCCTCCTGCGAATTGCACAGATCCGACGTCTCACTAACCACCGGAGCGTCGTCCCCACAGGAGGGCCGCCAGGGCAAAACGTTCGGCTGATGCCCGTCTCCGCAGGTGCTCGATCCGAAGTTGATGACGCACGGCGCCGGCGCCGGCGGCTCGGTGTCGTGACGGCGGCAGGTGTGCTCGCCGAAGTAGGTGATGAGGTAGAGGGAGGGGTTGGCTGAGGACCGTTGCACCTGCCGCTTGGCCATGCAGCCGCGGTCGTCCTTGTAGGTGCACCGGAAGTAGAGCCTGTGAACGAGGGGGCCGAATGATCCGTGATTTCATTGACCGATCTTGGTGCTGGGTGTGCATCCATAAAAGTTCAGTTTACAAGCATTTTGTGGTTACAAGCTCGCCGTACGTACCTCGGGTACTCGCTGTAACAGATCTCCTTCTGGCCGTACTTCCTCCAGATGAAACCGTCGTCCATTGTAGCCTGCTTCTCAACTCGTCTTCCCTTCTCTCCACAGCTCACCCTGCAGATGATTATCAACACTTTATTCTCCAGAAAATACGAAAACATAACAAGAATCACTTGTGATCTGAACTCATCGCTACTGAATTACCTCGTCCTCTTCGAGCTCGGCGCAAGATGAGCATTAGCCAGACTGCGCTTCCTGCTGGCACTGCGCAGCGCCGCGAGTGCTCGGTCGCAGCAGCGGAGGATCTGCTCGGTGAGATCACGAAGGGCGCCGTCCGGCATCTCGTCGGCCGTCGGCACTGCCGGATGCCGACCGAGAAGGACCTGCAGAACGGCAGCCGAGTCCCTGCCCCTGGAAACGAGCTTGGATGCCGCACAAGCAGTTGGACTACACGCCATTTCCATCCCTTGATTAGTTTGACCTCACTCACACTGACCGAGCCTGATCTTGATCTCGCCTGAGCTGAGATCTTTTGTATCCCGCTTGTGCCGATTCAGGTGTGCATGGGGTCCTGGAAGAGGAACCACCGTGCACTCATAGAGCTACGTACCCAGCCGGTCAGTGATAATCAGTCCGTTCTTAAAATGACATTGTTATTGAGTTCAAATTTCAACTTTGATCATTTGTTTTATTCAAAAAATTAGTTCAAATGTGTAAAATTTTAAACCGTGTTTCAAATACATTTAATGATAAAGCAAATTATAAAAAAATATAAAAAATTTATCATAATTTTTTAAATAAGACAAATGGTCAAAGTTAAGTTTAAAGTCAAAATCGACATCAATTTAAGAATTAAGAACAGAGAGAGTAGTGATCAGTGTTTTGATTATATCATGATTAGAGTTCATTAATTAATAGTAGAGCCGCGTGGAATCGGGATGCGTTGCGACAAATTAGGGTTTTCGAGCATGTGCGCATGTTATCGTAGTGTGAACCCTAGCTGGCTGGTGTGTGCACATGCGCTTGATCGAGGTCAACTAACGGCTAAGGCAGTGCATGTGAACAGGACCAAGAGGGCGACAGACTAGCGATTTAATCGCAGATTATTAGATGCAACCACGCAACGTATGGAAGCTCACTTTGTCATGGTGCACGTCTCGGATAACAGCAGCGATAAACTTTATAAGATTATTTGAAGGATTTAGTACGGTGTAATCCAAGTTAATTAAGGACTTTTCAAAATGCAAGAATCATATAGAATTCAGTTCAGTTTCATTGGGAAAGCGTAGGCTTGAGAAGAAAAAATCCACTAAGGCTCCGTTTGGAACGGAGAAATTTTTTTAATTTCTATAAAAATTTTTTTTATAAAGTTGAACTAATTTCTGTGAAATTCGTGCAAAATTTTTGTGAAATTCCTGCGTTTCAAACAGGGCCTAAATTCGGTAAGCGTTCCTCCAAAAGAAAATATCAAAAGATACAGAATTGCAGTTTGTAATAAAAATTTGAATGACGAGACCTGACGTTAGGTCACGGGGCCACTAATATAACCTCACTTCGTTCAGAAGTTTGAGACTGTTTGATGGTGTCGTGATTATGATTACGCCCAACATAATCTACGAGAGTTGCACATAAAACGTGCTTTGACCTTACATTAAGCTAATCCAATTGCATACTCACGCGTTTGCTGCAACATCAGGCCCCGCGCGTAAGCAGTCACCGTGTATCTCCGTTCTAAAATATAAGCATTTTTAAGTTTTGATAAGATTAAATTTTTTTAACTTTTATCAATAATATTTAGAACATTACATAATTTTTAATATAAAAATATAATTTTTATGAATATTTATTAAATAATGAATCTAAAAATTATAATTTTTATATGATAAAATATTATTAATTATATATATTATTAATCATCAAAGTAATAAAATTTTGACTTTGAGTAAACTTAAAAATACTTATATTTTAAAAAAATCATATATGGTTCAGTTTGCTGGAACGGTGGGACTAAATAATTGGGTCGTGCAGTGTACTAGTGTGCCAGATCCAAGCTCCTCAAAATCAGGAAAAACGCTCCGGAGGCAAACGGAGACGTCATGTCCCTTTTTTTGCGACTAAATGGGCCAAAATGTCAGGCCTTCGGCTCGGAGTGTCCGAGACTCCAAGGAGACCCTTTATTGGGCCTCGATCTTGTCCATACGATTTGGCAACAATTAGGCAGCCCACAAAAGGCCCACTACTGGTAGATTAATATTGGGCCGTAGCTGGTACTGGAGCTCTTGCTCTTCACTCGTTCGAGATGGTATAGTAGCAGGGTGCTGGGCCTGCTGGCGACGCAGTAATTTGTTCGTTGCTGAGCTTCTTTCTTCGTGTGGATTAAATCGTTCGTAAATACTCCTTCCGATTTTATAATATTGATATTATTAATTTTTAATATCAATTTTATTATTTATTTTATTTAAAAAATTTTATTCAAATGTATAAAATTTAAATAATATTTACTTTATTATTAATAAAATTTAATATAAAAATTAATAATTTTACATATTAAAATAAATTTTTTGAATAAGACAATAATCGAAGTTAGATTGTTAAAAATCAACCGTGCCAATAATTTAAATCCGGATGGAATAGATCGGAGATGCCATTTGGATATTGAGCACGAGATCTGTTTACTGTTTTTTTTTAATCGTAGTTCAGGATCTGTCTCGGAAGAACACGAATGTCACAGAAAAGCCAAACTGGAGGGCCATCTGCACCGGCCACCCAGCATTAAATCCTGCGATTCATCGCTGTTGGAAAGCGCTCGAGAGCCGCGGTGTTCGCCCTGCGGTAGCGACCACCACAGAGCTTCACCTTCCTTCCCAAATCCTTGGCTAGATATGCGAGTAAATTGCGAAACAAAGAGACGAAAAAAAAGAGAGAAATGGGGGCAAACAAGGCCAGTTCCGAATCGAGAGAGCAGAGACGGGAAGGATCTAGAACAGCGGGACGGCGGCTTAAGGGCAAAACGAACATATGCTATGAGCTCAAGGCCACCTGCCCTTTGCTCCGTGATATGGCGGCGGCTGGTTGCGGAAGGGTCGGGCTCGGAGGCCGACGAGACTAGTCGACGGCATCGGGTTATATGGGGTTGAGCTGGGCTGGTTAGGGCAAGTCTTAGTTCCTGGGCCAGGTTGGAATAGTTTATGGGCTTCACACACTGGGCTTTCCAAACAAAGAAGTGTCACCGGGCCGTCCAGCCTGTGAGTATCGTGGGTTAAAAATGATCACACAAGACAACTTTCGCTCGGAGATGAACAGACCTACAGAAGCATTAGCTCCAAACGATTCAAGAGAAATACTCCACTAAAGCCTGTTTTGGTAGGGGCTCTGACAAAAACGGCTCTAACTTTTTGATTTCTTAGAAAAAAAGGTTTGACTCTTTAAAAAATATTTGATAAAATAGTTTTTTTATAGGCTCTCCTATTTTATATAAGTAGTTAACAAGAGAAAAAAATACTATGTGCACGAAAGAGTTATCTGAGCCATATTTTTTATCTCTTAACTTCTCCGATAAAAAAAACCAGTAGAAACGGGACCTAATTAACTAGCCCTCCTGCACTGGACTAAACTGTTCATCAGAGGGACAGCCACAACCGAGCTGAGTAGTACTACAGAAGCGGTCAGTGCATCAGGTTAGCCAAATGGCTCCATGGATCAGCTAGAGCCAGCTCATGGCTTCTCGTACTAGTAGTAGAACCTCGCCTGCACGCCCACGGACCAGATCGGCGACCGGCCGTCGGTCGCGACGAAGTACGCGGTGACCCCTTCGCCGCCATGTCCGGCGGCGGCGACGCGGCCTGCGTTTGCGACTTCCACGAATAAGACTAGGTCGATCAGTGATAAAAACAAAAAAGAACAGAGCGCGGACAGGCACAGCCGCATTGGCAGCGTACCTGCTGCAGTATGGCGAACGAGGCTCTGCGCAATCGCGAAGGCAGCAATCGACAAGCACAGGAGTAGCACGACGGCGACGAGGCCGACGGCTGCCAGGGCGTAGTAGAGGATGGACAGTGCCTTCTTCCCTGCGATCGTTGATGCGCACACACATTACCAGGAGATTATAAAGCTGTCGTCATGGATCGTTCAGTTTGTTAGGACAGTTCTTGGTCGGTTTCTCTCTGCTCGTCCCGTCTTTGTGGAAAGGGAGCTCACAGTTGGTCACCGACACACTGTGGATCGTTGCTGATTACCGAATCACGCAGACATCACCCATAGAAAAATTGAAGCAAGGAAAGGTCACTAACAGAACGATTGCTCCTTGGGGTCGGCCAGGGCCATGGCCAGGTCGACCACCGCCTGGTCGCGCGGGCCGTCGGTGTACGCCAGGAGGCAGCCGTCGCGCCAGACGCCGGCGCGGCGCGTGTCGTTGCCGCAGGTTTCGATGACGGCCGCCGCTGAGGCGGATAGGCAGGCGAGGCAGCCGTCGGGCTCTCCGAAGCAGAGGCCGAACGCTTGCAATCCCTCGGCGCCCGCGGAACGCATTGACGCGAAGCCCGTCGCCGCGGCGGCGGACGGGAGCTCGGCGAGCAGCGGGGCGACGACGGCGCGGAACGCGGTCCCGTCGCAGTCCGTGACCGGCGCACACGTCGCCGTCTGCGGCTTGGCGCAGCCGACGCCGCCGTCCCCCTCGCATCGGCAGGCGACCAGTACGAGGGCCACGGCGAGGGGGAGGGACCTCGGGACAGTCCGGAGCGCCATTGCCGCTTGACGCGCGCGAACACTCCGCTGTTTTAGCGATGGCTGCTGATGGCTGGATGGCAGTGATCGATGGCCTGGGGTTTCCCACTTCCCAGTAATTCCGACGCGGAGAAGTGGGCGAAAGCACTGGCTCGCATCTATGGCCGGAAGCCCGGGAAAAGATGTGGCGGGCCCGATCGACCGACGCGTGAATGATGTAAGCTGAGCTCGAAACGGGCATGGCGAAAGCACTGCTCGCCGTGGTGACTCATCGCCTTGTTCGAGCAATGTGACGGCGATGTTTCGCACTTTCTGATTATCATTGCATTTTGGCAGAAGCTGCACGCGGTGCCTGTTGCTGCTGGTCCGGCTCTTGCCATTACCATAGCCCAAGAACGGAATGGCGTGTGAAATACGCGGCTTCGGTCCTGGACTAAAAAGGCTCAGATGCGATGAGTACTAACCATCTTAACGGATCTTCTTAGGAACCAACTCCAAATTAGTTTGTCTATAATGGTAAAGATGGCTTTGATCTCTCAGGAGTTCTTGAAGAAGCAAAAGCTTTTACTAGTTTTTGATCCTAGAAAGCAAAAAAAAAAAAGTTGTATATATGGGTGAGAAAAGCTAAGGCTTTCTTTTAGAACACAGGAATTTTATAAAAATCTCACAAAAATTAGTTTAATTTTATAAAAAAAATATAAAAAACAAAAAAAATCCACATTCCAAAAGAAAGCCTAAATTTCATGAACAATATCATAGTACTTAGATTAATATTTTTTACATATTTTTTTCTAGCTGTGTTCGGTTTCGTTAGCTGCGGCTGAGCATCCAGGACAAGTATCCATCCATCAGCCCAAGAATACATTCGGCCCACGAGCGCACAAAGTTGATACAGCGAATGCCCAAGAAATATCTCCATCTTTTTTCTCGTCGGCCCATGTCCCATCTGTGGATAACAAACGTTGCAAGCAGCTGCTGGCCACGTGGCACGTCGCGCGCCTCAGCTCCCTACTCCACGCGCACGCACCCACCGTCTCCCGCCTGCTCGGCTTGTCACCGCCCCTCCGCGCCTCCCATAGGATGAGAGCCTGCTCCTCGCCATGGCAGCGTCTCTCTTACCCCCGCCCACACTTGCCAAGAAGCACCCCGCTCTCCACCCACACGGCTCGAGGCTGCATACCCGACGGCTGATCATCAAGTGCGGCGCGACCGGCGGCGGCGCGGCGGACGATGGCTGGGCGTCCCTTATGGACGAGCTCAAGAGCGCGCTGCAAACGGACCCGCCGTCTGATACGGCGGCCAGCGACACAGGCTCGTCTTCTACCCCGGACGACCTTGTGACCGCGTTGCAAGGGCAACTGGAGCAGTCCAGTCCCGCGGTCGGAGACACGACCAATGCCGCCGCCGGCGCGGCCACGTTCCCGAGCGACCTCGTAGGATTAGACGCGCCCAGCTCGGTTGTCAGCGGCGACGCGGCAAGCGCCGGCGGCGCGGACGAGCTCCTGAGCGCGCTGCATCTGGACTCGTCCAACCCGGCGGTTCGCGCCACGGGCGAGGCGCTCGCCCGGCTCGACGCGCTCACCGCGGGGCTGTCGGACGCGCAGCGGTGGGCGCTGTTCGGGTTCCTGGCGGCGGCGTGGCTGTACCTGACGGCGCGGCCCGGGGTGCTGAGCGGCGCCGTGGACGCGTACGTGCTGGCGCCGCTGCAGCTGGCGCTGGACAGCGCGCTGGGCCGGCGGAGCCTCAAGATGAGCGACTTCGTCCTCGGCGAGCGCATCGGGGAGGGATCGTTCGGGGTGGTGTACTACGGCGCCGTCGTGCCGCGGGACGGCACCGTCATCGAGGAGCGGTCCGGCCGGGCCAGGACCAGCCTCCAGTTGGACGATCGGTACAAAGAGAAGGTCATACTCAAGAAGGTAACCAACTAACCAGACCAGAGCAGCGCGTGTGCAGCTCGCTCGCGAACTTGTTGTGATCACCGATGAAGAAATGGTGGTGATCGACAAGCTGATGCGTGGTTGATCGTTTCAGATCAAGGTGGGGACGGTGGGGGCGAAGGAGTGCGGCGACTACGAGGAGTGGTTCAACTACCGCGTGGCGAGGGCGGCGCCGGAGTCCTGCGCCGAGTTCCTGGGGAGCTTCGTCGCCGACAAGACCAAGTCGGAGTTCATCAAGGGCGGCAAATGGCTCGTTTGGAAGTTCGAGGTATGTTATGGATCTACGGCGCCGCGATGAATACAATTTGACTTGATTCCTCAAATTCAATATTCAGTTACAATCCACTCATGATCCTAGCAAGTATCATACGAGAGCAGACAAGCATTGGTTCAAACTATATTTAGAAGAAAATGAGAAAGAAAACGGAGACGATTTGGAAGTGGAACCAAAAATAATTATTGGCCCATGCAGGTCTCGAACCTGCGACCTTCGTGTTATTAGCACGACGCTCTAACGAACTTAGCTAATAGCCGTTTCGTTAATTAATTTCTAAGATCCTCTTCAACATTACAGGGTGACCGCACGCTGGCGAACTACCTGAACGACCGAGGCTTCCCGTCGAACCTGGAGTCCCTCATGTTCGGGCGCACGCTGCGCGGGCTGGGCACGCTGGAGCGCGGCGCGCTGGTGGTGAAGCAGGTGATGCGGCAGCTGGTGACGTCGCTGAAGCGCATCCACAGCACGGGCATCGTGCACCGCGACATCAAGCCGTCCAACCTCGTCGTCACCCGGCGCGGGCAGGTGAAGCTCATCGACTTCGGCGCCGCCACCGACCTCCGAATCGGCAAGAACTACGTCCCCGACCGCGCCCTCCTCGACCCGGACTACTGCCCGCCCGAGCTCTACGTGCTCCCTGAGGAAACGCCGCAGCCGCCGCCGGAGCCCATCGCCGCCATCCTCTCCCCCATCCTCTGGCAGGTTGATTACTTACCATTGCCACTTCTTTCGCTGCCGCCGCGGTAATCGATCAGCCATTGACCGCTTGCTCTGTTCATGCAGCTAAACCACCCGGACCTGTTCGACATGTACTCGGCGGGTATAGTGCTGATGCAGATGGCCATACCGTCGCTGCGGACGCAGTCAGGGCTCAAGAACTTCAACTCGGAGCTCAGGTCCGCGGGCTACGACCTCAACCGGTGGAGGGAGACCACGCGGCGGAGGCCCGACCTGCAGATCCTGGACCTGGACTCCGGCAGGGGATGGGACCTCGCCACCAAGCTCATTTCAGAGAGAGCCGACAACGGGCGGGGCCGGCTCTCCGCGGCCGCCGCGCTGCGCCACCCGTATTTCCTCCTGGGCGGCGATCAGGCCCCGGCCGTCCTGTCCAAGCTCTCGCTCAGCAAGTAGCAGCATCCATCCATGGCTAATGGTCGGCAACGCACGCTTCATGCTACTATACAAATAAAATGGACCGATCAAAACCCGCCATTGCTCATTGTGCACTGCTGAGTTCTTGGCACGGAGTGATCAGCAATGGCATTGGCATTTTTTCCCCCAGTTTTACAGCCACTCATGAGATGGGAGGGATCAGCAGGGAGGCGTCATGGTGTTACAATTTTTTGTTCTGTATGGGATTGATTGAACAGCTTCAAACACTAGCTAACTTTACATGCCTGTGCAGTTTGCATCCGGGCTGGACATTATACCAGACAGAAAGCCTACTTCTGCGATACTTCCGCTTGCCTTCAAGGCTTCAACCGATCAGGTGTTTGACCATGCTCGTTCTGATGCTCTACTGACAGAAAGAAAAAAGGCCGTCAATTGCTCTGTTGGCAGTAGGGATCGAACTTCTTCTCCAAATCTGCCTGGTTGCCTCCCACCAGCTTGTCGATCTCCTTCTTGTCTCTCATGAAGATGAACGTTGGGGTTGCGCGTATGTCAAATTCCGTAACCAGTTCCTGGGTGAAACATTTCAAAATTGAATTGTGGGTTTCATTTTTTTGTATCAGCGGTAAGATGAAGCGAAATTTTTTTTTGCCACATTTGTTAGTACGGATATACCGGCAGTTCGTCGACATCCACGGACAAAAAGAGAAGATCAGAGCGCTTCAAAGAAAGCTCGGCGAACAATGGAGCAGCATTCCTACATGGTCCACACCATGTAGCACTGAATTTTACGACGATCTGCAGGTGAACACATATCACATGGTTAATTTAGACAGTGATGCAATGGACTATCAAAAACACAATGAACGTATAGTGATTCAGAACACTGACTAGTGCTGCTCATCAGGGACACTTACAGTTTGCCCCAGTTCAGTTGCTTCTTCTAATTTCCGTTCCCAACACCTGTGGTCTGGTATGATAGTCACATTTCCTGAGCTGTAGTCCAGGTGTTCCTCAGCGTCAATCTCACTCTGGAGAAACAAACACAACACAAAGCTCCTGAGTCAGAAACCTATCGCAGGCTGCAAAACGGCTGCAACTTTGAGCGGGTTATATTTTCTTTGTAGCAAAACCATGTGTCTCCAATGGCGGCAAGCAGACCAAACGAGACGAAATGGTAATGCATGATTGTACTGGGGTAGCAAGAGGTGATTTACACTTCCACAGCACCCCATCGGTCGGTCTCCTCAAGGTAAAGCGTCAGGATGTCACGAGGACTCTCTGCTGATGAAAACAAAAACGAAAATTAAGCGTCAGGATGCTACCAACCCTGATGGATGATTACAATCAACGGACAAATTTGAATTAATATGCTAATCTGGGAATTAAGAGAAAATAATGAAATGAAATTGATGATCAAAAGTCACACACGTCACAGTGAATATAGTTGCAAGCAAACAATTACGAGGAAAATTAATCATGCTCATTGCTCAACACAAGAGAGAGATTTAAAAAAGGAATAAGGAAACCGGAACCACTAGAATAGTTGTCCTGAAACATCACCAAATATCATAATTTTGGTCAACATGATTTTAAAACGTAACTGCTTTAAATTCTCTTAAGCAGATGGCAATAACAGAACAAAACATGAACACAGATCGGTAAAGAGATGCATGCATACCTCTGCAAGATCCAAGAAACGTCAGATTCACCTTCCGATCGACCGGATCCGATGCAGGAGCAACCCCGTGTGGAGGACGGCACCCCGGCTGGGGCCAGCAGGCGCGTACGGTGGCTGGCGCCGGGGCTAGGCAAGGGAGCGAGCCACCGCCATTACCGGGGAAGCTCCTTGACAACCGCTACGGGCACGTTGGTTGAGTTAGCCCGTCAAAATAGGGTTGCAAATCGCGAGGGGTTGGAATGGCTGGCAGATGAGCTTCGCATCACCTTCCAATACCATCAGGACTGACAGGCAGCACAAGGAAAAAGCCACCGTGGAAACTCGGATTTTTCGAACATGGAAACTCTGGTTTAACTGTCGCTGGTTTTGGCGTTCGAAATCTGCAACTGCCGGTACAGATTCTGCTAGAAGCTGAGGTGCCGAGCAGCGTGCAGCAGACACGGCAGCCGTCGCCGGCAAAATCAGCTGCGGCAGCAACGGGATGCAGCGCCATATGGCCGAGCGCAACTGCCCCGGCGAGCCGTCTGGGGACGAGCCATCGCAAAAATCCGGCGACCTCCGCGCCGGCTTTACGATCATTCTAGCGTGCATTGCAACTGGAGCGGAAACGCGTTAACTGTAGATGATTGAAACTGGATGTGCTGGCCACAGATTTGTAGAACTACTCATGATCGACGCCGATACCGTTGGTCCGTTTCGAGAGCTCAGGCTGTCAGGGATGAGGGCTAAACTGCTGCGTCCAGCTTAGGCCCACACCCGAACATTATCAGACGCATACAGGCCAGAACCTATGCAGAAAATGACAAACTTGCACACATTCCAAATGAACCAGGAACTCGTGGCAGCCAGAGCAACGAAATTAACGTCTTTGATGAACAATTACCAAATAACATCAACAAACCTTAAGGTTTCCCGACAAGCATAGGTGATGAATAGCAATTCATACCCGACCATCACTTACGATGGCATCATGGCAACCATGAAAGGGCAACATAGACTACAATATGATCCTAGATGGATCAGGGATAAAGACAACCGACACGACAACAAATCGAAGCAAACAATGGCCCATAAATAATTTCTGGAGTCGATATGCCAAGTATCGGCCTTGAAGCGGCAAAGGCATTTCTTCAGCCCATGGCATATTTCTGCGTCCAGCTGCGGGCTGTCGACTCGTACTTCGACCTGTCTGTCTTGTACATGTGGGCGATCTCAGGGACGAGAGGATCATCCGGGTTGGGATCAGTCAGCAAGGAGCAGATGGAGAGCAAAACCTGTGTAACATTCAAGAAAGCCAACATCTTAATAAATAGTCCAGCAGCACTCCAATTAATATTATGATGCTTTCACAGGGATGATGCATAATATCCAACAAAACCTGATGCAAATGTTAAGCCAACTGAAACACACACTTGTATATGCGGACAAGATATATATCTAATGCTTTGAAAGAGAACCCTAAGTTCTTTATTCAATAATGTCTTATTAAGGCTATACAGTATAGTTGGCAAGATACAAAACAAATCCTTTCAAATTCAATGATTTAGATTTTACGAAGATCAGAGAATCCTAACACTTGTACAATAGCAATAACAATGTTGTTGTTGTTATCTTATTAGCACATATCAAATGTTATTGTTGTTATCTTATTAGCACATATCAAATCACATATCGAAAGGAGAAGTGACCATGATGACCTTAGAGATTGTCAAAGCTGGACTCCACTGTTCTTTGAGAATATCAAGGCATATGCTTCCATTGCTGTTGATATTAGGGTGGAAGACCTTCGTCTTGAAAGACACCTGAAAGAAGTGAGCACAAACATTTATTCAATAAACATTACAGAAAAGCATAGAATAATAATCAATATAAAAACAGAACTATAAAATGAATTATTGCACCAGATACATGTCCATGAAACCACTTCAACATCAAAAGAAGAAAAAAACAGAGCACTTAAAATACACCAATGGGAGTTCATTGTGGATGCTGTAGATGGATAATATACACAATTATCCCCAAAACTGTAACACATTTTTCTTCATGTCAAAGGATAATCCGTCTCATGAAATGTTTAGCTGGATGTAGTTTCATTCTGAGTCATACCAAATCACTAAAAGTTTTCAAGTTACAACTCTGACAAGAAACATCAACAGGCAAACACTTCATCCAGTGCGGGTGCAGACAAACTGTGCATACTGGCAATAGCTGAACTATGGTTTCCAATTTTTGTACCAGCAAATGAAATGACTACAAGTCTACAATGATAACACAAGTTCGCCAAGGACAAATGTAGCAACCATAAGGTAATTCGATCATGTGGTACAAGGTATATTGTTGAATGATCAATCACTATCAGCAGCAAAACAAAAGAAGTAGTAACTGACATGTGACTGCTGAGTTTAAAAGGGCAGCCCAGGGCACGTAGCTCCTGCATGTGCAGGGTCCAGGGAAGGGTCTGACCACTTTGGTCTTTTGTACGCAACCTTTCCTTACATTTCTGCAAGAGGCTGTTTCTAGGACTCGAGCCTGTGACCTTATGGTCACAAGGCAACAACTTTACTGCTGCACCATGGCTCCTCTTCATGTCACTGCTGAGTTTAAGATGCATTAAAATTCACCACATCAAAACCTAATGATTTGTCAAAGTAAGCAGCCACAATCAAGCTATTCAGAACTATGAAGATAAGCAGAGCACATATCACGAGATAGCCAAGACTGATAATGTCAGAGTTTGTAAATAAGATAGCTATTTGAAATCCAAACCTTCGGAGGTTTGAAGGGGTAGTCTGGCGGGAAATGAATATTCACTAAGAAAACACCACCAGCATAGGGACTGTCAGGCGGCCCCATGATCGTTGCTTGCCAGTGAAACATGTCCTCACCCGCAGGACCTGAACAACAAACAAACAAAATTTTCAGCTCAATGAAATGTGAGGTTAAGACATTAAGAGACAAAGTAATAAAGATATAAAGACTAGTAACATGGCAGGTAAATAAAGTTGAGTCTGTGCAGTGGAGAATGTATGTCTTAGCGACAAGTTATCTGAAGTTCCATAAACAACACGAACCTGCACTGCATGATGTGGGGGGATCTTTCTGCAGGTCCTTAAGTTCCTTAAGGATACGTTTTGATGCCATGGCGAACTCCTGTTTTTCCATAAATTAAAGTTAAAAAAGATTACTCAATGAGCATATTACGACACAAATCTGCAATTAATCACATTCATTTGCATATTGTGAAGCAAATTTCAAATAATGTTAAGGAACACTCGATATATAGGTCTCTAACTGAGCACCTAAGAGTAATTCTAAACACACATTTACATCAAAGTAGTCAGCATGGAGTCATGATACAGGATACCACAAAGATCATAGTAGGTAATATCTCAACCCAGACTATTCACTAGCAAATTATATCCTAGATAGAAGCCAAGCTCGACACTACAGACAGAATAACATACGAAAACTACTACAACATAAGCGACGTACTTATTCTCACGCGGCCTAAATGTCTACATCATGCAGGACCTGGTCAAGGTAAGCTACAGGTAAACGCAGGAAAAACATAACATTCTCACGAGAAATCAATTGCGGTTGGTGCCAAGCTTCAATCCACTGTACAATAAACGCTGGTAGTACTACTCCTACGAAATAACAAAAGCAATTCAGCTGTCTCATCAATCAGCTTCGAGCCCTGCATCATCACAACCTGCACAAGCGAAATTTCTACAGAACACAGCAGCCAAACAAACGACCTCGTCTAATACCGCCACAGGAAGCTGATCTCCCGGTAGCAGCCGTCAAACAACAGCCAGCGACTGTACAAGACCAGGCAGGCCCCAGCACCGATTGCCCAGCAAGCCAGCACGCAGCCGCGCACCGGATCGAACTCCTCCGCGCAACCCAACGAAACCCCACGGAACCTCGACCCTGCCGGCCGCCACACCGCGGCAACCGTCGTGCCAGCCCCAGAGCACGCAGATCTACCCGAGACAACCGTACGAAACGGACCGAAACGAAAACTCAAAAAAGCGACACCGCGAACTCGAGGGGGAAACGCGCGCCGGCAGGGCCGGATCCGGGGCTGAGCTCACCCGCGCCGATCTGATCGGAAGGGGGATGGCCCCAGAAAGGAAGATGAATCGCGCGGAAGAGCGAAGGCGAGGAGGTGGAGGCGATGGCTTCCACCGCGAGACGAGAGGTTGGGGACGGCGCAGAGAGAGAGAGGGGGGGGGGGGGGGGGCGGGGGGGGGGGCCTGCTTTTTTTTTTCTTCCCCGAACCCGGGCCCGCCACCCGCGCGGTTGTAGTGGTGGTGCGTGCGAAACGGGTTTCAATTTTTCCGCTTGGCAGCGCGTCCGGCCGGTATTTATAATTTTCCTGACCAGGACGGGGGCAGCATGGAAGGTTCATCGCCGTCGCCGGCCGGCATTTCTAATTTTCAACCCGCTGCAGTGCCCGGTTTTTGAAAAAAAAAAGGTCCACTGGGCCCGTTAAAATCGAGCGGTTTACTTTTTTTTTTTACAGTGCTAGTAACGATTTTTCGAGCGAAAACCAATCAATTTACTAAACCGAACCGCAGCGATAAAGTCGAAAACCGCGGTTTTCAAACGGTTTACTACAGTTTTTAAAACCCTGTTCTATGCAGGAGGAGTAATTTTTTTGTCTTAAAAAATTGAGAATGTTGTGGTCGAAGAGAAATTTGGATGACCAATTCGTTTTGAGCTATTTGTATTTATACCCTCACTTTAAATGCACTTTTTATCTATACCATCAAACTAGTCAAATAACATATGAGATCTGATCCCATATGTTATTGACTCAATGTGATAGTATAAATAAAAAGTGTAACTAAAGTGATGATATAAATAGAATTATTCTATTCATTTTAGGCGAGACGATCTGTTTACAGTGGAGTTACTAGATTCTAACAATCATAGATCTACCTTCTTCTTTCATTGCTCCGAAATGATGCAATTTTTTACAGGATAGAAAAGGGAAACTACTCATATTTGTTAATCTCAGAGGCGAAAACGAGCAACAATGAGGTTGTCCTTCGAACTTTTTTTTAATTGAAAATAAAGTAGTTTCTAAAAGGAATTTCGTTCTAAAATGAAGAGAATTTTGAAAACATTTTTTTAATTAAATAAGTTCGCACCGTAACTTTAAATGCACATATTTACACTCTAATTAACCTCGTTAGGTTTTTGAAGTCGAGAATAGTAATATTTTCCAACTAAATTTTTTTTAATAATAAAACAAAAAGCTTCGGGCTTTACATCGCTCGGCGATGTACACAGCCAAAGTAGACAAACAAGAGCTCTTAGGCTCACAAGTTACATCAACTAGATAAAAAACAACAAAGTTTCTAAAATAGAATAGAAACAACTCAAAGCTGTGATTCTATTCGTGAACTTCCAACCAAACTTTCCAAACACCTTCATGATCACCGTCTCCAAAAGTTGACAATCCTTCTTCATCATTTGTCGTGCTCTATGTTTTTAAGGTGATAAGGCGAGGTGTGGCGAGTCTAGGTGCTTACGGCGTGCGGCGAGACGACGCCGAACAACACATATAAATTAGAAATACATCAAAATTATATACGCAATTAGGTACCTTCTTTTCTTAGATTCTTGAGCTGCCTTTTTCCTGACCGCTTCTGTCCCATATAAATGTATTTCCCTTGCAATGGTAAACATGTAATATATTAGTTATAGTTGTAAAATATACAACTTCAGCCCAATTAATTGTGAAAATGTGAGCTCAATGACAGTACCTTGTGCAAAATCTGACATCTTTTCTCTTTCCAAAAAGGCTACAAAAACATTAAAATGTTAGACAACTAGAAGATTTTTTTTTTTCAGATTTTAGCACACAGTAAGCTTAGATTAATATTACATAACAGCACATAGCAGTCCATGTCCATGACATTAATAAAAATAGTGCATACACAATAGAGTCCAACAATAAAATAAAATACAGCACATAGGCCATAGCAATAGCAGTCCTAACAGATATTAAAAGAGCAAGTCTGAAATCTATCTGTGGTCCTTTCTCAAGTCTCAACATCCAGTTTGCAATTCTCAATATCCATCATCGAATTCGTCCGGGATGTTAGCAGTTCCCGCGTCTTGCCCAACATCATTAGAGCCATCAGATGGTTCCTCGCAGTCACTCACATCAGCATCATCATAAGGATCTTCCTCTTCTTCACTGTTGGAATCCAAGCCATCTTCAATTATTGTTGGGGTAGAGTTCCTTTTGCGTTTGCTGTTGTTCATATGAGCTCTTCTCGAAACATTGCGACCATGAAGTGATCGTGATACCCCAACAGCTTCATCAACTTGTTCCCATGTGAGGTCACAGTCACAACCATGACCACCTTGAGGGGTACATACAGTGAGTCAGCCCACTCATTATCCCAATCAAACTCCTCAGTAACCAAAAGGTCAAAAGTCTTTCCTTTTTTCTCTCGCCTTATTTGGAACCTTGTTTTCATATTACGGTTGTAAGAGACAAACACAATAGAATTCAGCCTCTTGTGCAACAGTCGGTTCCTTTTCTTTGTATGAATCTACAAAATCAGAAAATAATAAGTTGCTGTAATTTTTTGAAGCAAAAAAATGCTATACTACACAGCTGTACTAAGTAACTCACAAATTCAAAGGTGCTCCAGTTTCGCTCACAGCTAGATGATGAAGCACAAAGACCAACAATGCGTCTAGCAAATCTCTGTAGTTCAATTGCACGGCCACCATATGCGCGCCACCAATCAACTACAATAGAGAAGCATATATTAAAAATTATATATATGCTGGAATTACAAATAAATATAGCACTTACGAGGGTTCAATGTCTCTAGGTTTTGTATAGCCATCTTATTAGAGAAGGCCTCTCCTCTAAGGCACTCAATCTCTGGCTTGAGAATCAATTCTATCACGAAGTCCCTCATCTTCCACCATTCTTGCAAGCACATCAAGAAAGCAACCCCTTAGCTGTCCAACAGTAGCATCATTATCAGCTTTTATGAGGGGATGCAATTTTCCTGGGTTCAGAAACAGTGCAGCCCCATACAATGGATGGTCCATTTGTCTCTCCCAACGACGCTCAATAATCTGCAATATCTTTTTCAGCAAAGGTTGCTTGGTTTGGATAGCAAAATTGAGTTTAATTTTATCCTTTGCATGATTCATGAGTGCTGCAACCTCTGGCATTGCAGGCTTTTCATCCCCATCAACTACTCTAAGTACAATAAGCAATGGTGCTGAAGCTCTAAGGCAATCTTCCATTGAATTCCAGAATTCTGTAGAGAGCACAATGTCATGCACTTCCTGACCTGCATTGGTTTTTGCCAATTTGTTTCCTATCCAATTTTCTCTTAAAACAAACACTTCAAAGGATCTCTGTGCTTATGCAGACTCTTCAATATAAGAAATGTTGTGGCAAATCTTGTAGCTGCAGGTCTCACAAGATCAGCCCCTCTGGTCTTCTCTCTCATTGCACTCAAAATTCTGCCATGCCTATAAATGAAAGTTGTAACAGTCTTGCATGTGCAATGGGCTTCTTGAATGCATCTAGTTTCCCAATGTCCTCCAGCATTAGGTCCAAGCAATGTGCAGCACATGGGCTCCAAAATAGTGTAAGATTCCTCTCCATTAGAAGCTTTCCCGCTGCCTTAAAATTGGCACCATTATCGGTGACAACTTGAACAACCTTGTCTGTGCCAATGTCATCAATTCTTTTCTGTAGCAAATCAGCAAGCATAGGAGCATCATGCACCTCACTTGATGCATCAACAGACTCCAAGAAGTATGTCCCCTTTGAGCTATTGACAATAAAATTTATCAGATGTCGCCCCCTCTTGTCGGACCAGCCATCGGACATCAATGTGCAGCCGTAGTGCTTCCAAGCTCTCTCATGGTCCTTTCTCTATTCACTTGTTGTTTTCATAGCCTCTTTAAGTAATGGCTCACCAAGCTGATAAGGTGTAGGAGGCTTGTACCCAGAACCATATTGTGCTGTGGCCTCAATTGCTATCTGAAATTGCCTTGAAGCTGCTGCATTAAAGGGTACCCCACACTCATAGAACCATAAAACTCACTGCATGTCCACATATTCTTTCTGCTCTTTTGTCTTTGCCTTGGCCTCAATTGTGGGCTGAGATGAGTTTGATCATCTTTCATCAACTATCTCTTCAGGCGTCTTTCTCAATATCTCAACTATTATCTTTTTTGCCTTTGGTTTTGTTGTCACTGTCCCCTTGAATTGGAAAGCAGCATGTCATTGTTTGGCTGCTGTCCCTGAGTTTGGATGCACAATGGAGGCTTGGGATTGCACACGATTAGCCAAATCATCCACTGCACCATCACCTTATACCACCTCCACAACATCTGCATTTTCATCATCATCATTATCTAGAAATAAAGGCCTCCTCCTTTTGTTCTTCTCCAAATATGTTGTCATCTCCTTTCTTAATTCAGTAGTAGTTTTGGCACACATTCTTGTATCTACAAAGCCACCTGCCAAATGCTGCTTCAACCTTTTAATCCCTCCACACACCTTGGTGTCACAAAGGATGCATGTCACTTCATCTTGATTTTGAAGGTTTGACCAGTAACCATACTTCCAGCCTGGATCATTTTATTTTGCCTTCCTTGCTGGATCAGTCTTGGGATCATAATCACAGCTGACTGAAGCTGGACTTGCCATCAGTTCAATTCTACCCTATTGCATATAAATAAGCAAAGGAGACCAGTATTAAAAGGTAAACCATAGAAGCACTTACACAGGTATGAGGTATCAAACTTTGTATTAAACTAATCTGCTAGTGCTTAGTAACCAACTGACCACAACAATATAATAATCTCCAAAACATGGTTATATTAAGCAAATGATAGGCACAAAGCACAAACTATTGAGCCGCACAACCAGTTGCACAGAGGCATAAAACAGAGCAGAGAAGGCTAGACCGCTGAGGAGAGGAAGAGAGGAAAGGGGACATGCGAGGGGGAGGGGAGGAGAAGGGGGAAGGAGTCACCCACCAACGCCGTTGCTTCAGGTTGCTCAGGCGCCAGCGAGGAGGGGAGGACGAAGGTGTAGCAGATGGAGGAGCAGAGTTGCTAGACAGGAAGGGGAGGTCCTGTCGCCGCCGCTGCTTCAGGTGCTTGCCCTCTCTTCACTCTCTCTCTCTCTCTCTGATCTGATATGTGGTGTGGCTGGTGAGTGGCGCGCCCTCTTTCTTTCCCTCTCGCACGCGCCCGGGCTTTTTCCCGCCGGCACGCCCTCTGTTTCCCGCGCGCGCCCGAGCTTTCCCGCTCAATCCCCTGCAGCCGCTCGTTAGGGCGTCCGCTTCTCCGACTTAGGCGTCCAGACGACGCCTAATGGCTCCAAGGCGATACCTAACATCATGGGGCGGACGCCATACCGCTGATGAGGAAGGCGGGCAGGACGCCCGGTCCCATTTCTCGCCTGGATGACTAGGCGTCGCCTAAGCATCTTAAAAACAGGTCGTGCTTCATCTTCATTATGCAAATATGTCGCCCTGAAAATTACCTGCATAAAAGTGTTAGATTTGGCATTATTAAACACCATATCATTTCGATTCAACCAAATGGTCCAACACAATGCTGCAACTCCTACAAAAATCTGGGTTTTTAGCTTCCGTGAAACACCACAAAGCCAAGAACCAAACAGATCAGAGAAATTAGCAGGTGGTTGGAGCCCAAAGGTGATAAAAACTGTTGTCGACGTTCTGACCACCGGCACAGTAAATATACGTTCGTGGGGGTGGTGTGCCTTTAGATTCGATGTGACCTAGTCTAAAGAAGACTCAAAGGGGTTTTTACCTGGTTCGAGCCACCTCGAACGGTGTAATACCCTACGTCCAGGGAGCGGATTATCTCGATGATAATATTACAAAGGCGAGATCCTCTCTTCGCGGGAGGATCCGGAACGTGGGCGAGTGGGGGTGCTTGCCCGAAAGGATGCAAGGGCCCTGAGCTCTAGTGGAGCTCGTGAATTTGTCTTTCGTGTGTTCGGGACTGTTTTCGGTGTGGTTTGTTGCCCGTGTTCGATCTCCCTCTCTATCGCTCTCTGGGCCTCCCTTTATATAGGAGGGGGCCCTGGGGTTACAAGCGGTGAGTCCTACACGATTCTGTCGTCTCGCCGACAGGTGGGTCCTTCCGTCATTGTCGTCATCATTTCGCTTCGTCCAGGCGTGGTCGTGACCCGTCGCGTCGTGCGCAGCGGCGGGTACTGTGATGCTCATCCGGTGCTACTGTGCCGGCTACAGTGCTGTCATGTCTTGCCCAGCAGCCGTCGCAGCTTTCTGCTGGAGTGTCGCCGTGGTGAATCTCGTCCCGTCCAGTCAGGACGGATGTCAGTTGGCCGTCAGAATAAATGTACCATAACGCGGTACCTACCCCCTAAGGGTCGTTCCCCGGGGGTCGGCCTTCGGAGGTTGGAGTCTCTGCGTACCCGCGCGGCTAAGGCGTGACCGTCGATGATTGCTGCTGGGGGGTCGGAGCCCGTGGTCACCCGACCCCTGACTCGGGGCCTCGTGCGTTCGAGCACGATCTGTCAGGTACCCGAGGTGCGTGATCCCGACAACTGTGTTCCAAAGAAACCGAGCAAAATGGCAGTCAAAAAACAAATGTTGTATAGTCTCTAAAGACCTACAAGAACAACTTGTAAACTACCTTGCCAGTTTCTTTTTGCATGATTATCTTTTGTGAGGCTGACACCCTTCGAAAGATACCAAAGAAAAATTTTAATTTTTAGTGGTACCTTAACTTTCCAAATCATGCATTTAGAGGGCACTACTCCATTTTGGATCACAGATTTGTACATTGAACTCACAGAGAAAAGTCCGCTATTGTGTAAGCTCCAAATGAAAACATCTTTATTGTTAGATAAGTTAATAGACATAACTTTTGATACAAGGTTATACCAAGCATATAAGTTATTATCTTTTAATGCTCGTCTAAAGGAGATATTCAACGGTATAGTACTTAGTACCGTAGCTACCGTTGCATCCTTCTTCTCACAATATTATAAAGAGAGGGGTATTCCACCTTCAAAGGCACATCACCTAACCAAGTATCCTCCCAAAAACGGATCTTCGTAGCACTATGCAATTGGAATGAACCTCTTGCTAAGAAAAGGTCTTTGACTTTCATCAAACGGACCAAAAATGAGAATCACCTGGCTTTTTCTTAACTTGAGTTAAGGTTTTGTTAGACAAGTACTTCCTTCTTAACACGTCTTGCCAAACCCCTTCCTCATTAAGGAGTTTAAACAACCATTTGCTTAAAAGGCATTTATTCTGTATGTCAAGATTTAGTATTTCCAACCCACCATATTCTTTGGGTGTGCACAGGATGCTCCATTTAGTGAGCCTATACTTTTTCTTATGCTCATCGCACTGCCAGAAAAATCTAGACCGATAATAGTCTAGTTTTTGAAGCACTCCCCTAGGTACTTCAAAAAAAGACAACATAAACATGGTTAAGCTAGTCAAAACTGAGTTAATTAAGACTAGCCGTCCTCCCACTGAGAGAAGCTTACCTTTCCAACTAGACAACCTTTTTTGAAATTTGTCCTCTATGACCAGCTAATCACTATTGGACAACTTCCTATGGTGCATTGGAATACCAAGATACTTAAAAGGAGTAGACCCTGTTTTACATCCAAAGACATTCGCATAATCATCAACCCTATCTTTAGCTACCCCATAACAAAAGAGCTCACTTTTATGGAAATTGATCTTTAAACCCGATAATTGCTCAAACACACTTAAAACTAGTTTAACATGTTTGGTCTGATCTAGGTCATATTCCATAAAAAGGATTGTATCATCTGCATATTGGAGTATGGAGAGTCCATCATCCACCAGATGCGGGATCAATCCCCTAAAACTTCCATTATTTTTAGCTCTTTCAATGAGGATAGCCAACATATCAGCCACTAAATTAAAAAGGATTGGTGAGAGAGGGTCTCCCTGCCGTAATCCTTTCTTTGTCTGAAAATAGTGATCAATATCATCATTAACCTTAATACCAACACTTCCTCCACGTACAATTTGGTCAATCCACTTACACCATAATGGTGAGAAGCCTTTCATTCTCAACGCTTGTTGCAAGAAAGACCAGTTGACCTTGTCATACGATTTTTCAAAATCAAGTTTTAAGATAACGCCATCCATTTTTTTCCTATGCATCCCGTGGATAGTCTTATGCAAAATCACCACTCCCTCCATAATATATCTTCTAGACATAAAAGCCGTTTGAGACGGTTTTATGACCTTTTGGGCTACTAGAGCCACTCCCTCCATAATTTTGAAGCTAACATTTAACATATAAATCGGTCTGAATTGTTGAATCCGTTTTGCTTCTTTCTCTTTTGGCAAGAGTGTAATGATGCCAAAATTAAGGCTAAACAAAGGAAGCTCCCCTCTGTGGAACTCATGAAAGAGTGCCATTAGATCGCCTTTGATAAGCTCCCAGAAGGTTTGGTAAAACTCTGCTGGGAATCCATCTAGACCTGGTGCTTTGTTATGCTCCATTTAAAAGATAGCCGCTTTAACTTCTTGCTCAGAGAAGCCACTAGTAAGAATGACATTTTCCAAATTAGAGACCTGAGAAATATCTTCCCTATGTGTCTCAATTAAGCAAAAATCATTCTTCATAGGGGCACCAAATAATGTTTTATAATAGTTGGTAATATAGGAGTAGCTCTTAAGATTTTCTTCCCAACTATAATTCTCTCTTCTTGTTCGAGCTGAAAAATGCTAGTTCCTGTGCTTACCATTGGCCGCTAGATGAAAATACTTAGTATTACAATCACCATGCAACAACTTAGTTGTTTTGGCTCGTTGGTACCATTTTAACTCCTCTTCTCGAAGCAACTGGGCTAAGCGGTCTTTTAGACTGTGTTTTAGATCAAGTTCGCTGCAACTTAAAAGTTGTGTTTCAGCTCTTTTGTCTAAAACACCAGCTTTCTCAATAAGTTCTAGTTTCTCCTTTTTATATTTTCCATTCGTATCCTTTGCCCATCCTCCTAGGAACTGCCTAAGTCTTTGGATTTTAAATTGCCAACAATGTAACGACGTATGACCTCTATGTTCTTTATTCCATACATCTGCCACCAACTCATAGAACCATCTCGAATGAGCCACCTAAGCTCAAATCTGAACAATGGTTGTTTACAACCATGTGTGCCACTACCAGAGTCCAACAGGATTGGGGTATGATCTGAAATATCCCTGTTCAAGGCTTGAACAGTTGAGAGTGGAAATTTGGATTCCCACTCCGTGGATACAAGAATTCAATCTAGTCTTTCATAAGTTGGGACTGCCCTCGAGTTTGCCCAAGTAAACTTGCGATTCGATAACTCTAATTCTCTTCAGTCCAAGCTGTCTATAACAGCGTTGAAAAGAAAGGGCCATCTGTTATCAAACCTATCGTTATTCTTTTCTATGGCAACGTGATCTTAGCTGAGGTTTGGACAAGTTCTGTAAGGAAAGCTTCCTTGAATTCCTCTTGAGCAGCCCCATACGCTGCTATAAGGACCCATTGGAAGCCATCCTCCATGTTCCTTAGAAGGAACATAACGAAGAAGTCACCTTCAACTATTCCCCCTATGTCAAAAACTGCCAAGTCAATTCCTAGAAGGATGCCCCCGACCTTCCATGTGGTTCAGTTCAGTGCCAAAGAAAGTTTTGATCCCCACAAATGTTGTTTAGAATCTGTTGTGAGAACTCTTTTTTTCCTGTCTCAAGGAGAGCAATGAAGTCTAGCTTCTGCTCCCGTGAAAGATCCGAGAGGAATCTAAATCTAGCCAAGTCCCTAAGATCTCTGCTATTCCAAAAGATTTCTTTCATTGTGAAGTATTTTTATT
The DNA here is from genome assembly GCA_001602295.1 of Zoysia matrella. Lineage (NCBI taxonomy): Eukaryota > Viridiplantae > Streptophyta > Magnoliopsida > Poales > Poaceae > Zoysia > Zoysia matrella. Next base: position 135,192 of record BCLG01000621.1, on the reverse strand, counting down.
TTTCCTGACCATTCTAATCTTAGCAGCTTTCTTCTTCCTAGATGATGACTTTGATTTATTCTTTTTAAAGACAGCTTGGAACTCATGACTTAGGTGATCACTGTCATCATCCATTACCTCCTCCATGAGGTCACCACATAAGTGACCAAGAGTAATATTTTCTAAATCATCATCATCATCATCATCGGAGCTGAAAAACTCAGAAACTAGATCCTCATTCTGCTCTTTACTAGAAAGAGATTGACGAGTTCTCTTACTCACCAAAGATCTCAAAAGATTAATAGATGCAGAAACAGCACTATCATCTTTCCCAAGAGAAACACCTATATTCTTAAGACTCCAGCTAACAACCTCTTCAGGAAAGGAGGACAAAGAGGGAAGCGATAAATTACCTTCACTTGATTCCAAGTTCTTCCAGGCTGCACGCTTCTGCGCCTTCTCCATCACACGCAAATCCGCTACCTTTGCAAGACGAGGACTGGAACGAGTTGGAGTTGACAAGGCCTCCTTGATCCCTGCTGCAGCGCTGAAAGCGCCGGACAAAGAACCTTTGAAAAGCTTGGAATGTTGCTGTCCACCAGAGGTGTTACGGGCAACTTGCTCCTGAGCCGTTCCTAGAGAAGCCACAGGAGCGGCAGCCTCGCACACGCTCATCACAGCGCCCTCATCATTCCGAAGTCTATCTTGTTGCAAAACCACAGCTCCATTGCCACCAGGATCCGACCGATCCATGTCTAGCATGGGTGGCTGAATTGTAGACTCCAAGAGTGACGGCAAGGCCTCTTGCATAGGTGCGATGAACATGCTATCTTGCTGCCTCCCCTCCTGAAAACCAAAACCAGGGACATACCCCGCCACCATATCAACTCCCTTTGCCCTCACATCATTGGCCTGAAAGCTCAATAACTCATTCTCATCATCTGAGACCACCTCAGTCACACGCCCCTCAAACATCTCATCATCTTCTTCAGCCAAAACCAGATCACAGCACCTCTCAATGGTGTTGTTTACTGCCATATCAATTATTCCTCTGCAAGCCGTTTAATCTTACCCTCTAAATTCTCCTCCACATTTTCCATAAGATCATCACTTGCTGCTCCTCTACTAATAGATGGAGTACTACCACTGGTTTCAAACACCATATCAACATTCTTTGAGAGTTCAGCATCTCTAGCACAATCCAGATCATCATTACCCTCTTCTTCCACATTCCCATTACCACCACCATTCCCTTCCTGAATAACAAGCTCAATTTGTTCACCATTCTGATCCAAACCCAGCAACTCCTTTTCAAATTTGAGCTCAAAGTAGTGATCCCCTATCACCACATCTAGATTCTCTGGAATAAGATCGGGATCCAACACTGCCACTAAAATTCTACCGAATTTATTATTCCGAGTAGCCTTCATATCAACCATTTGGGTAGGAACCAAACAGAGAACCAACAGCCCAAAGACTCAAGAACTCCCGCAACTTCATGCAGATGCCAAAAACCCGAACCAAAACCTTAGGAAGCAGAAAACCTTCCTCCTTACTATGCCACTCTTCAAACTCAAGACGAATGCTCGTGGAAATGCCATTCTCATGAACATCAGCACCACCAAAAGCAATAGATCTCTGTAGCTCTGATTTAGAAGGAAAAACCACTATAAAAGAGCCATCATAATGCTGCACCGGCTCCCATGTCCTGTTGCCGGGAACAATACGTTGCAGCTGCACCACTAATTGCTCAAGAGACAAAGCACCGCCGGCAACCTTAACAAGCGCAGTCTTTGAATCCTTCTTCTGAGGGAGAGGCAGGTGAGGAATATGGTAAAGAGGAGCCAAATGCATTATCCTGCTGAAGACCAGACTGATTCTTTCGCTGGTCGATCTTAACGAGTTAACAGCCGTTGTTGTGGCAAGTTGCACACGGTTGTTGAGATCCTTTCGTCGTATTAAAAGATTAGCAAATACTAGTATACTACTCCTTACGCATTTTAGTTTGACTTGGCAAAGTCCTTACGCGTGCGTAAAGGTACTGTTCATTTCTACTCCAGGACGCGCGCTTTAGCGTCAAGATACAGACGAGCCTTTGGCTTTCCTCCCCAAACCGTGAAGACCAGAACCATTGCTCATCCAACACGGATGCCATTACTGCATTACAAGATTATACTCCCTCGGTCCCAAATTTTGACTTTTTAAAATTAACGTTTGGTCATTTATCTTATTAAAAAAATTCAGAAAAATACAATAACAAATTAATTATGTTTAAATTAATTTTCAATAATAAATCATTTCATAATAAAATAAATAATAATTTTACAAATTTTTTTAATAAAACGAATGGTAAAGGTAAAGTTTGAAAGTCTAAAACAACATTTATTTTGTGACAAGAAGTACCACATAACTCGAATGGAGGGGAAGCAGCCGGTTAGGCACGGCCCCACCTGATAAAACTAGTTAAGAATAACAATGTGAACCACTGAATTGCGACGAAGTTGAAATGTCGACAGTGTGGACCACTCTGGATCCCATCCAAGATTCCGTAGATGATGCACGCGCTTTGGTCAATTTTTTTTTTTTTTTGAGGATTCTTCTACCAGCTTCGTGCACCAATCAGTCCGCAAGGGATTAAGAGTTCAGAAAAGGTGAGCACAACTCATGACTCAACAGTCAAACAAAGTAATCTTGGCCAGAAGCAAGTGGCAAAAGCAGAATGCTCATTTCACCAAATCAGACTTCAAAGACTTGTCTCAAATTAAACCGTAGCACAATAACAAATTGGCACCCTACGATAATCAGCAGGTGTAGAAATGGAATGGAACATTAGGAGGATTACCATCAAGGAACTGATAATGAAAAATAAATATACTAAAAAATGATCAGAAATCAAGAGCAGAGCTACACTGGGCACACTAAACACAGAGCTGCCAACTATGCAGGAAGAAACAGTTAAAGCTATTCTGTCCAGATGGCATGTTGTTACTTGCTATCAGGTGATTTAGAAGGGTCCCTGCTAGGGCCTGTCCTCAGGGGACGTCCTGGTTTCTGAGTATGAGTTCCGAATCTCTTCGATCCTACTGACCACCTCCTCCATTCGAGGCCGCTGGTCAGGAAAAACAGCGACACATGCCATTGCAACCTGAAGCATCTGTACCATCTCATCCTCAATATTCGGGTGCTTTAACAAGTCGGCGTCAAAAACCTCTGATGTCCATTCTTCTCGAACCACAGATTGTACCCACCTGGGGAGGTGTTCAATGAAATCCTGGCGACTGGGGGATCTAAGAGGAGCTTTTCCTGTTAGCATCTCAAGGAGCAGTACACCGAAGCTGTAGACATCAGATTTCTGTGTTTGTTTCTTGGTCTCGAGGACCTCAGGTCCACGGTACCCGATGAGCCGCGGGTGAACATGAGGTGGGGCCATAAGCTGGGCGATGCCAAACTCTGTAACACAAGCACTTAGTTCATTTGAAATAAGGATGTTGCTGGACTTTATGTTCCCATGGATGAAATTCCCACCACCCTCAGCATGAAGATAAGTCAACCCATGGGCAGCACCAAGAGCTATTTTTACTCTCGTCTCCCAGTCCATTGGAGTTCTCCCAGCAGCTTTATTCCCTGCATATTTATCACATATTTTTGCGTCAATACAAATACATATTAACGAGTAAGTCAATACTTTCAGATGATAAGCAAGAACAATAGAAATGCCATAAAGGCAAGGCCTCAAATTGCATCTACTTTATTACATTCTGCTTATTCAGTCCCTTAAATCCTGACTGGAAAACTAAATTTTTTGTATCACCTATTTACACCCCCTACATCCACACCCAACTTGCGGTAAAATATTAGCCATGTAAGTGCTGGTAGACTCATTCAAATTCATATAGGTCTCAAAGTAGGTAATGGAAAAGTAAGGCATTATGGGACCGCCACTTGCAAAGGCCAGAACATACAAAGAGTTCAAAAGCCTAAAACTTCTAGCTACGAATTAGTTCTGACTTTATGGTTACTCCAAAACTGTTGTTGGGTATCCAAAAAAAAAAAACAGCAACATATTTTGTTTTCAGAAGGATAAAACCTAGTGACAAAAGGCAGTGTACATTACGAGTGTAGTCCTCTAAATATACTGTTCAGATGAATCCAAATGCACTAGCATGCAATGAAAATGCGAAGTGCCGAAGCACCTTAAAGGCCTTGATAGTGTTTTGCTCAAGCAATAGCCCATAATGAAGAACCAATTTCAATTATTTATATTTCCAGGTTAAACTTAGTAGTTAATTGAACAAAAATTCATGCTTCTACTCTGACAGGCAATGAAATCGTTAATATTGAAAAGTGATTTGAAGGAGCATACCATGCAAAGCAGCAGAAAGGCTACCCAACTCAACATAGTCATACACCAATAACTTCTCATCCTTGGAGTAATAGTAAGCACGCAACGGAACAACATTCTGATGTTGACCAACCTTGCCAATTAGCTCCATCTGCTGTTCAAAGTCCCTTTTTCCTGCAACCACCTCCTTTAGTCTCTTGACCACCACTGTTGTGCCATCCTCTAAAACAGCTTTGTAGGTAGTTCCGTAGCTTCCTTTGCTAAGGACTTCAGCTGATGCTCTTAACAGATCCTCCAAGTCAAAGTTATATGAACATCCTTCAAAGAAAAACACTTTGTTTCGCTCTGCTTCTTGAATACCACTGCTGTATTCTCCTTTGGATTTTTCTCCCCTTCCACCTGCAACAGCCTTACCTTTCGATGAAGGCTCCGTGCCTTTTCTTTTGAAGATGCATACCAACAGGATGATAAGCACAAGCAATAATGCTACCGTTCCTCCAGCAATTTTGATACCAAGGCTGAGCTTGTTCCAGAAACTTTTCGTATTTGAGGGCAATGGTGATACTGGAGAAGGAGAAGGTGAGGTTCCTGGACATGGTTCCAATGGAGATCCACAAAGAAAGGCATTTCCCAAGAAAGAACTGGCAGGGAACTTCTGCAGGGAGGGTGGTATAGGCCCACTCAGATTGTTGTTGCTCAAATTCAAGTATCTCAATTTGGGAAGGTGAAGGTCAGGTATGGGTCCAGAAAGAGAGTTGTTCTGGAGAAGCAATGCAGTCAGTTCAGTGATATTTTGCACTTCCAGCGGGATTTCTCCAACGAATGAGTTGTAGGACAGGTCTAAGAATGTTAGACTGGAAGATAGCGAACTCGGTATGATTCCAGATAACTTGTTGTGCTGAAGATATAGCGAATGCAGGGAAGGAATGGATGCTACATCTGGAGGGAGATTAACAGTAAGAAGATTGGATCTAAGACTCAACGCCTCCAGTGCATCAAGCTTCCCAAGTGTGCCTGGGGGAATAGGACCAATGAGCCCTACTGCAGGTAGCCGAACTTCACTCACACGCTTCCCGTTACGCGTGCATGTAATCCCGACCCAGGATGTGCATACTTGGGTTGTTCGGGTCCAGTTGAGCTTCCTGCCATGGCGCACTGATGCAGCAAATGCAAGAAGAGCCTGCTTATCGGATATAAGGTCTGCACCTCTGGCACAAGGAATGTGCACGAAGAGAAGAGAAAAGTAAAAAATAAGCCTGAAATGCCACATTGATAGGATCTGATTGAAGAATATGGAGAAACAAGAGTTATAGTCCAAAAGTTCTCATCATTTCAACTGTACATTGCTCCTGCCACATAAAAGGGAAACAATATCAACTGATAGTGGGACATTCAAGATAACAGCATAAGAGTTCAGGTTTTTTTTTTTGGTTTCAAAGAGTAAAAAATGTAGAAATGCAGTAGAATTTGAATAACAGACACTGCACCGAAGTGTTTTTTTTTTCTTCTCTTAAAATCTTGTGCATTGAATAGTGCCATTTTTGGTACAGTAAAGAATAATGGCAAGTATTGTGAGATTCAGAATCTTGACAAATAACATGTGTAGCTAGTAAAAATCTAAATATACAGTTTTTTTTTTGTTGAAAAATTCAGCTCTATTCCATGGCCACTGCCCTCAGCCACCATTTACTATAATGAGGAACCTATATTTTGCATCTTAACTAGTACTACATGCCATCACTGGTACAGATAGGTGGTCTAGGATCGTTATTGAAATGAATGAGAATTCATGAGATAATGATTACCGCCTGCATTGATGCTGGCAAGGTCACATCGGATTCCTCAACTGCCACATAGCAACCTCATCTATAAAATAGAACTAAAATAAAACAAAAAATAAGAATGATACATCCCAACTTTTCTTTAACCTCAAGTTCAACCAACCAAGATCTCAACACAAACAAATCTGTCAGTTTCGAGTTCTTTTCGTAAAGGCCAGCTAGGATCATGTGACATCATACCTTTTAGCAAAAAGTAGCCAATCTCTAAACATTTCTGAAAAGGATAACTCCACCGCGTATTAAAAAAAAACCATCGCACCTAAACATTTGGGCTAATTCGAAAGGACACAAGGGTATGACAAAACACTACTCCTACAGGACTTCGAAGGGCAGGCACAGCACGTTAGTGGACTACTACCTTGCACATGTGTAACTTACACAAAAGCAGCGCTGTGGGACACCTAACGTAGACTCAGTTACTACACCTAGGCCTTGTTTGGTACAGCTGGAACTGAATAAAAAAGCAGCTTATTTTTTCAGCTGGTGAAAAGCAGTTGAAAGATAAGTTTCACCAGCTGAAAGATAAGTCGTTGTTTAGTTCATTTTGAGAAGCTGCTAAATTAGTAAGCTGTAAAATAAGTTTACTGTATGACACAACTTCTGCTTATTTACGTGAAGAGTAAATTTCACAAAACTACAAGTACTTTATAAATATTATCACAAAACTACATGTTTAAATCATAGTTTCAGAAAACTACATATTTACTACAGTAAATTTCAAACACATTACATAAAATCTGTGGTTTTGTGATAATTTGAGTATAAAATCTGTAGTTTTATGATAAATTAGATACAAAATCTGTAGTTTTGTGATAAATTTGATCCAAAATCTGCAGTTTTCTGAAATTATAACTTAAATCTGTAGTTTTGTGATAATTTTGATAAAATAACTGTAGTCTTGTGAAATTTACTCTTATGTGAATAAGCTGAAAATAAGCTATGCCAAACATGACCCTAATGCGGTTGTTTTCTCAAGGACCGAATGCTTTGAAAAAAGGTCAGCACGAAACCAAAAGTCCAGCACATAAAGGCAGGTGGCCTCAGATGCAAGAAACCAAAGGGAATAGTGTTGCCAAGCAGGGTGGGGCTCTGCTAGCCCGTTGATGGGGGCGATCATTGGCAGCAGGGCACAGCAAGGGCGAAGGTGGCATATCAATCCAGCACAAAAGGACAAAAGCAAAGCAAGAGGTATCGCTGCCTCAACAGCTCCCAACGACAGATGCGACAGTGGTTGTACCAGTAGATTATTAAGAGTCCACACATCCCCTGGTGTATCAAATCAAGCTTGGGGATTGCACATGTAAAAGCTACTTACCACTGCAAGTTGCCGACATAGCTGACCTACTCTTCTGTTGCATAATTCTTGCCAACATAGCGAACCTACTCATCTGTTGCATAATCTCCAGTTTTTTTTGTCTGTTTATAAGTTCAAATTTCCACTTCTTTTCACACGAATAGGACCAGAAAATCACCACCATACTGGTTTTAAAATGTTGGTTCACTACCAAATGACCAGTCACCAGACTGAAGGTACCCATTGCTCTGCTGATTCGAACTGCTCGACTCGTCTAGCCCGCTAACAAAAGAGCAATTCTAGTGCATTCGCTTTCCCCTTTGTCTAAAGACAAAAGCACGAGCACGCGTCGCCAAATCGGAACCGGTTTTAAGAAAAGCACGATTTGCTTTCCTGCAACTGTATTCCACAGAGCGCAAGACGTTTTCACGGTTCGCAGAATTTGGAAAACACAACAGAGCTCTGAATTGTGCCGTACCTCGTAGAAGAGCCGACGGTGGGGGGAGGCAGGAGAATTCCGTCCTCCACGACGTCACCACCAAACAGGACACCGACCGCCCTCTCGGAGTCGCCGCCCGCCCGCCCGCCCGCCCAACTCAGGATCGAGGCTTCCGCCCAGCGCCCAGGTCCAGCCGCGCCAGGGAAGCAGCCCTATCCGCCGCGGGATCGGCCAGCATTTGCCCCCCGCCGCCGGCGCCGTCCCGACCGCCGCCTCCCGCTCTCTCTCCTCCCGTCCTTCCCCCTCACGTCCGGCGAGCGCGCACCGCGTCAGCTGGGGCTCTCCCACCCTCCCTGGTCCTCGCGTCCCTGCCCGCCTCCGTCTCCTGGCAGCTGCGGCTTGCGCAGTGACGCCCTGAAGCCGCGGGAGGAAGTGGAAGGAGTGTGCGGGGTGCGCGCGCGCTTGCCTGACTCTGCGTAACTGCGTTTAAGGAGAAGCGGGCGCGTGCGCGATGGACGAAGGACCCGGCGGCGAGTGACGGAACTGCCCCTACACGGACCACAGTGGCGCGGGTGGTCACGCGCGGCTGGCGTCGGCGTGGGCCCCGTCCTGGCGGCGCCGTAGCCCTGCATCGAGCGACGGAGTCTTACGTGTGGGCCGGCGGAAGAACGTTGCCGCATCTGGACTGTTTGATTTTAAACAGTTATAAAAAATTTAATGGTTTATCGACAAAATCGATCAAAATATTTTGTTGTTACAATATCACAGTTTGTTTTTTTAAACCTCTTGATTTTAGTAATCGAGCTGAACTGGTTTCTACCGATTAATTTTAAACAGTTGCGTAGTGCTGCTCTGCATGCAATTAAAGATTCGATGATACTACTCCCTTTAGCTGTCAATATAAGAATTTATAAGAGATGAGCTTTGTCACAAATATAAGCATTTGATAGTGAGCCCCACAATAAAACGCATTTTATCCCCACATTGCATACTCCCTCTCCCGCCATTCCCCACCCAAATCCTCCGCCACTTGGATGCGATCCAGATCCACCGTGGAGCACGTCGCAAGGTGGCTTCATACTGTGGAGGTGGATATGGAGTGTGTCACCACAATCAATGAAGACTGGACCCACTGTCGTCGCTAGGGAGAGGAAGGGATCCGTTGCCGGCAGGTTGAGAGAGGAAGGGGAAACGTGTGTGGGCAAGGGCGGGACCTCGACGGCAGGGATGAGGGGGTGATAGTGGAAGCGTGCAGGGGCGAGGCATAGGTGGCCAGGGGCGAGATGGGGTGGTGACAGCGGAGGGTCGGAGGCGCGTTGGGCTGAGCTAGCGAAGCGGCAATGGAGGGCCAGAGGCACTTGGGGGTGAGTTGGGGGCTGCAATGGCGAGGATGGAGCTGCAACATCCGGTGGGGCATTTTTGCCTTTTTCACTTTGGTTTGTGACGATGTGAAGAAGCGAGGAATGCTTATATTCTCGAACAGATGGTGTAAATAAAAATATTATTAGAAGATCACTGCATCGAATACTCAGGTCTCAGGGTATGGATGTTTGGAATGTACCACTGTACTAAACAATAGACAGCTACTACAATGACAGAGATATGCCGTCCTCACAATACAGCTAACGGCCTTGAGATCTTGGCTTCACGGTTCAGCAACGACAGCTTTGCTCAAACATGGTTGGGTGATGAATAGTGTGCTGATTAGCACATGGACCGGCGGGCATCATGAGACGCAACCTTTTTTTATTTTATTTCCTGCGTCACTTCTTCGTGTTGGTAGCAAGCAGGCGACCAACACGGTCATGTCTGCACAGAGTTATCAGAGTGGTTGCGACTACTGCAGCTCACATTGCGGCAAACCCGGTTACTACCTGCGTCTCAGTAGTTTATTTCTATTTTTTTATGACTTGATATTTAGATCAATAATTTTAATTGGTTCGGTTAAATTTAAAAATCTAATATTTTTACTTTTAAATTTATTAAAAAATACTTACATAACATATATAATTTATATTATTAAAATTAATTAAGTTTATCAAAATTATTGATCAAAATCATAGTTAACAGAACTTAAAAATAAACTTCTACTAGAAAATCTACGCGGCAATTGCCGCGCTTTTTTGTATATTTTTGTTGTGCACCTCTAATTGAAACAATATATTTTAAATTTATTATTTAACAAATAGAAGTATAGGTACTTTAATATGGATGACAAAGTTTCATAAACATAAGTCTTTAAAGCATAAGTGTGACCTTTGTTATCTATAAAATATTTAATAAAAAGTAGCATCGGTACATTTTTAAGAAAGTATTTTTTAAAATAAATTATTTTTAACTTTGTAACTTAATAAATTTAAAATTATTTCTATTTTATATTGGCAATGTTCGATTAAAACATTGCGTTCAAAACTACTATTTTTTTAGACCGGAGTTGTA
>BCLG01000621.1:98993-124848 GCA_001602295.1 Zoysia matrella | reverse complement strand
AGGTCTTTAATTGTAGCATATACTTGCAAGACATAGAAGTAAAATAAATTTATAAAAACTTCTCTTATATCTTTTAAAATAGTTCTATTGAATAAATAGCAAAAGTAAATTTAATTTAACAAAACAGTTACAGTTAATTTCTTATATCTATGCCATTGTCCATGTGCTGTACCACATACTCTCTTTTTTTTTAAAAAATTATTGTTTAGTGTTGATTTTTAATATCATTTTTGACTATTCAACTTATCTAAAAAAAATTAATTCAAATATGTAAAATTTTAAGTTGTGATTTAAATAACTTTAATGATAAAGCAAATTATAATATATAAAATTTATAAAAAACCAAATATGATCATAGTCAAAATTTATGTTAAATCTGAAAAAGCTAAGGCGATTGCACGATTGTTCATGCCTACTCACGCCGAGTAAAGACACGCTCCTACATTGATCGGGGAAAGATTTTTTTTCTTTCTTTCTAATATCCACCGTTACATTTTAATCCGATGGTTAATATTTTTTAGATGATGTGACGCAATGAGGGTTGAGAGAACGCTTGCGCTTTCCTAAATTATTGTTTACCGTTGATTTTTAATATCATCTTTGGCTATTCAACTTATCTAAAAAATTAATTCAAATATGTAAAATTTAAAGTTGTGATTCAAATAACTTTAATAATAAATCAAATTATAATATATAAAATTTATAAAAAATTAAATATGATCATAGTCAAAATTTATGTTAAACTTAAAAAAGTTAGGGCGATGACACGGCCGTTGACGTCTGCTTCCATCGAGTAAAATCACGCTCCTACGTTGATCAGAGAAAAAGATTTTTTTTCTCTTTTTTAATATCTAATATTTTTTAAAGTGACGTGGCGCAACGAGAGTTGAGAGAACGTTTGTGATTTAATATATATAATATATAAAGATTAGGATGAAGGGAGTATGTCCGAACAGAGGGGATTTTAAAAGCCGAACCGCTGCTTCTGTTCTGCCAATGTCAGAAATCAAGCTGCAACGACCGCGACGGGCACGAGTCCTTTTGAGGGGCGATGAGGTCTCAGGCCTCACGGCTTGCGATCGAGCGAGGCCGACTCGGCAACGAATGCAGCAGAGGTCAGTTAGTTAAGTCCACATAGATTAAGTCATAAGCTCATCAATCAACAGTAGATTAATAGAGTTTTGCTAAAAGTTGATAGAAAAACTAAAAATATACAATTAGGCAGGATAAACAACATATGAATGATTCTAGAGACAAATAACAAAATACAACATCTTTGACAAATATATACACTTAAGAAATCTACTTTTTTGTCTTTACATCATTGAAATCATCAATTATATCTTTATAGTTGTAGTTCTCCACAATTTCAGCTTCTATATGTACGAGCATATTATTGACAGTAAAGTCATCTTCCATTTTATTGCGTAACCTTGACTTAATGATCTTCAAGCTAGAAAAGGCACGCTCTGCAGTAGCTGTTGAAACTAGAAGAGCGAGGAGCTACCGAAGCAACCTATCAACCAAGTGGAAAACTCTATGGCGCTCTGTGGCAACAAGACATTGACATAGTGCAACTAAGGTTGAAATTCTTTTAAGGTCATCACTTTTAGTAGCCTCCACAACAAAATGATTTAATTGGTACTCTAATCCAATTCTTTCTTGTTGGTTGAAATCTGTTGGGCAGTACTTCTCGACCAATCTGCATATCTCACTAGCTTGAAAAGATGCATATCCATTTTTCGGAACCAATGTAACACAAATGGATAGAAGGCCTATTACCTTCTCATTAAATTTCTGATTTAGTTCAGCTAACTGAGTGTCAAGTGTTGCCCGAAACACCTCCATTCGAAATAATGATCTGTGGTAAAATGATTCGGTTGACGCCGAGCACATCCACCGCGCAAAATATATGTTTCTTTTATATTTGGAATATCAATTTCATGACCCGCACAGAACTCAACAACCTTGCAAATAAAAGTCTCCCAACCATCGTCTGATCTTATTTTCTCAAGAAGAATTTTTGTGGTCTATACAAGACGAATATCATTTACTATGTCCTGTGATTTCCTTTGCAAAGCTTGACCAAGTTGCTCAGTAATCTCCAATATTTCTCTCATCATATATAGAATGAAAACAAACTCAAAAGATATCAAGTAGTTGTAAGAAGTATCTCCATCAGCACGATTTGCACCTGCCGATGAGTCAGCAGTTAAATTCTACAGGACTGTAATTACAGGATTAAACATGTCCATAAGGCTGCAAATTGAACCTAAGTGTGAACCCCACCTGGTCTCTCTTAGACGTTTCAAGGAGCAGATTTGATTCGCTCCTTGCCCTGTCTCAAGCTCATCAATAGCCAACAAGCGTGCTAGCTCAACCATTTGAGAGTCATGCAGCTCATCATGGCACTTTGCTGATGAGTCAACTGTGTTCACAATAAAGAGTAATTTCTGAAAAATTTGAGAAACAAGAACAACATCTTTTGCTGCCGCTATAAGTGCAAGTTGTAAACGGTGTGCATAGCAATGAATATAATATGCATAAGGGCATTCTTTAAGAACAAGTGCTTGCAGTCCATTTAGCTCTCCTCTCATGTTACTAGCACCATCATACTCTTGACCTCGAAGATTTTGCAAATCAAAACCATGGTTGGATAAGACATTGAATATTTTCACTTTCAGGGTCAATGCTTTTGTGTTTCTCACATGGACCAAGTCAAAGAACCTTTCTTGTAAAACACCATCGGTATCAACAAATCTAAGAACAATAGCCATTTGCTCTCGTTTTGAAATATCACATGTTTCATCTACAAGAATAGAGAACTTTGCATCACCGATTTCCTCACGAATATGCTTTCTGATTTTCAATGCAAAAATACTCAATATTTCCTTCTGAATATCAGGTGACGTGTACTTGCACATTGAGGAGCATTTTCTAAGACAACATTTGCAATTTCAGGATTAAATTCAGCAAGAAGCTTGATTAGTTCAACAAAGTTTCCTCTGTTTCTGGACTCAGGTTTCTCATCATGACCTCTAAAAGAGCAAGATTGAAAGGTCAACCACTTAACAACAGCAATCGATGTTCTAAGACGTAGGCGATTTCTTTCTTTCTCTATATTGCTTACCACCTCCATAATATTATCTCTATGATTTGGATTATTCAACAAATCTTGACATTCTTTAACTGAATCATTATGTTTTGAGCAAGGATCATATCCTATATGAACTAAGAATGCACACTTCTTGCTATCATGAACTTTCTTCCAACTGCTAAAACCTTGTGCAGTGAAGGCATCAAAACCACCTCTTTTCTTTATATTTTTGCTGCAAACAAAGCAAAGAAGACAATATGCACAGCCATTGCTCTCTGAATGCTCCAACCAAGATGGAAATTCACTAAACCAATGGTACTGAAAATGATATTGATGTCCTTGAGGCCCAGAAGCTTTATATTTCTTCATTTTGGGTTGCATTGGACCTAACCTCAAGTGTGCTCGCTGCACTTCATTTTGCCGGTTGCTTGTATACTCCCCATATTTGTGGATGCAATGTAGGATCCTTCTCTAAGAACTCAATTCCACGAAATATAATAGGCTGCCTATGGTGTTCAGAAGGTTGCTCTTGTCCATGATGTCCCAATTCAGTCACAGGAGCATGGTCAAGAGGCTGCTCTTCCTCCAAACCCTCATTTTCATTGTTCAGTTCATCTTGTTTTCTTTTGAAAAATGAATGAATTTGCTTCTGTTCTACTAACATTGTTACCTAGATTCAAGAGAAAAAATTAAAATTAGTTATAAAGGGGCAGCCCCTTATCTAAAAAAAAATTTCAAAGGGCAGCCGGTGCAAAATTAGGTGTCCAAAATCAAGCTAATTACCTACGAATCCTTGGGCTGTTGATGGCCACCGTCCACTGAGCTTCATCTCCAAGTCGGCCCTCAATGCCGGTTGTCGGAGGTGGGGAGGTGCCAGCTGGGGGCTTCGTCTCCGCTTCCCAGACCCCGTGCGGCCGCGCGGAAGCTTCCTACGGACAGGGCAGGAGCGCCTCTTCGGCCACAGGGCCACTGCCTCCGACGGCCCTAGCCAAAAATTTCTTCGCCTTCACTCTTCAAATTGGAGGCTTTCGTGGTCTCACGCTTCAAGCGAGACAAGAGCACAACATGGATGCAAATTTTTGCTGGATGTTGGTGCTGCACCAAAGCTTAAGCTGTGCTGCGATGGGCTCTTCAAAAAATTTCGTGGGCCAAAGGGGGCTGTGGCCCAGGCTGGCCGCCACGTAGCTCCGCCAGTGACGACTATGGTTGCGACTCGCGAGGCGTGGACAAGGTTATGCTTTCGTGGTCCTAACCCTCACAAAAGCTGTGTGGATGTCCGTCTAACGGGTCTGGATAGAGGAACCCTGGAAACGCGATCGCTGATGTCCTTCGGCACCAGCGGCCTGGAGTGGAAATTGGGATCGGAGTTTCGTTCTCCAGTTGCGTGGCTGGGCCCGACCGGAGCCCGTGCTCGCCGCCGGTCGCCTACTGCTGCTCTGCTGGAGTTCCGCGCCTTTTCTGTTGCGCTTAGTTGCAGTCAGAAACGGAACACACTGTAGACATCAAGAGGAGTACAGTACATGCTTAACAACCTTGTCCAACCGGAAGAAGAATCTGTTGCAAGTTCGCAGAACATGACCATCCAAGGGCATTACAATAACTCACATAGTATATTCTTGTTCCTGTCGTCATGGTATATTCTTCTCTTTGCAGTACAACAATCCGTGGGAAGTGGAAACCCAATCTCCAGGGATAAATAACCGAAAAACCGATGACACGCGTGCACAACTCCAGGCACAAACGGAACCAAACAACTGCTAGAACGAGTGACAATCAGAAGTGACTTTACATGCAGCGAACCGGTGTCACAGCGGGCTGAACGGCTCCGGCAGCGGCTCGAACCGGTGGTCGAACACCGGGCTCTGGTCGGGCTTGTCGTCTAAGCCGTGCAGCCAGCTCGTGTTCCTGGCGTCCTCCCTCAGCAGCATCGCCTCGTAGCGCGAGCTGCCGTACATGTCCAGCTCGCTCAGGGTGTCCTTGGTTCCGATGCTCGCCCGATCCGGTGAAGCTGTGGAGCTGCCGCCGTTGCGCGAAAGGGCTCCATTCGAGTCTCCTGAGAGGTGTCCGTTAACGCTGCTGGCGTTGTCACCGTAGGGTCGGTCGCCGTTTGAGGCCACGTGCCCAGGGTCTGAAGCACGAGCTGGCCGGCCTTTGTTAGCAGCCGAGCGGATACTTTGGGGGAAAAGGGACGCACAACGAATGCCGCCCAAGTTCTGCCGGATGTCCTGGCGCAAGTAGGAGAAGTTAGCTTCTTCGAACAGGATTAAGCTTTGCCCGTTGGCTTCATAAAAAATAAAAAAAAGCTTTGGCAGTTTGACAGACACCACGGCTATAATCCATTCACTAGCAGCTCGAGTATGCAACATTTCAACTACCGACCAAAATAATATCTAAAGTGGCTCATTTAATAAACTTGTGCAGTTTTACATACCTTAAAAAGACATGCTCCTACCTATATAGATGCAAAAGGCAGATTTCTACAATTTTTATCTGAACAAGTCTAACATCTCAACAAAACATTTTACTAATCACAGTCATGGAGGAGCAGTACATTTTTTCAACAAATTTCCTATCTGTATTTCCCGTTATCATTTTATATCAAGTCAGGGTATTGCTAAACACACTAACATATATTTAAAATAAATGGAAAAAAACAAAATCAGGTTACAAATATTCTTAAATTAAACCATCTAAAAATTAACTTGCAGACCTGATTTTTCTGTTGTGAAAAAATTGATGCATTTTAGCGTTTCCTAGAGTTACAAATGTGACCAGAAATGCACTGCAACATTTCCCAAGGACAAACATGATAATTCTGACTAGATACAAAAGATTGAATCTTGACATGTCCAGAATAAAACCAATGTTTCAAAAACTAAATAAATAAGGAGCTCAATTGATAAAAATGAAACATTTGAGACCAAATATGCAGGATGTTGCTGATGTGAACACAGGGAACATACCATGTGTTTGATTGCCATGTCCAGTGATTTCTTTGATATTGATCTCCCAAATCCATTATCTGCGCCTGCGACAGGCCGCGAGAATCTATTTGTTTGGCTGTCCATAACAGACCTCTCAGCCTGTCGATTTTGGTGTCCATTTGTGAGAGGAGTCCTTGATGGTGCATCTGAATATTTACTTCGGGCAACAGCAGGCACAGAGACCCTCTTCACAGGAGCCGAGGCAGCTGACTGTTCAGTATTCGGGGTTGATCTTATTCCTAAAGCCGCTCCTGGCCGTGATCTGCCAGCAGATAATGGTCTTTCAGGCAATTTTATCCTTAGATTTGGTGGGGTTTCACTTGGGAAATCAGGAATATCAAGTGGCCTCACTGGAGCTCGAGGTCTTGGATTTGGAGAACTTGGACGAGACGATGGAGCAGATGAAGGTGCTGAGTTCCGCCCACTACTAGCTGCAGGTCGGCTGGCAGATGTAAAGCTACTGATGCTAGAACTTCGCCCAACAGAAGGTGAGCGACCAATAGCGGGGGCTGATGAACGATTTGCTGGCTGGCGTGTTGGTGTAGATGATCGTGAGCTCGAACGGCTAACTGAAGGAACTGAACTTGAGGACAATGAGGTGGCACGACTTATCCCTGGAACATAACCAGAGGATGACCCTGGCCTGCTTATTGTACCAACAGATGAGTTCGTGCGGCTCATTGCCTGAGTTGAACCAGAAGATGAATTAGAGATGATACGGGACCGAGAATTTGGCGTTGATGGCCTTGAACTTTGTGTGGATGTGGTCTTGGCAGCAGCTGAATCAGTTGAGTTGGGGGCTGTTTGATGGGTTCTTGATGGTGTAGACGGGCGAATTTTTGCTGGTGTAGATGGACGAGTTTTTACAGGAGTAGAAGACCTAGCAGGCATAGGACGTGAAGCTGGAACAGATTGTTTTGGTGGAACTATAGTACTGTTTCTCCTACTTGGGGTAGTAGGTCTTGAACTGACTGATGAAATGCTTGTATTGAGAACTGATGTCCTGTTATTGCTAGACATAAGAGTGGACTGAATGGAAGGTCGGCTGACTGAATTACTTCTTGCTGGTCTAGTGGGTACTGTGGAATGCCCATTATCTGTTTGAGATGCCGCCAGCTGCAAATGCAATGAAATAGTTAATAAGCAGCATAACTAGCGGGTACGATAATTGTTCCAAAAAAAAAAAATCCAGCAGTTATACATTTTTCTGAAGTAGATAAAAAGCAGGACTTGTGTTATCATTGACTTTCTTACTTTCCTGATTAACTAATATTGAAATTGAAATGAACCTTTCTACTTCCTTTTCTGGACTACTACCACACCAGGATAACCCATTCACAATATATTTTAAGGTAGCCTTTCACGATATATTTTAGATATGCTTCAACAGGTGGTACATGATTGATATTGAAGACTGCATGTTATAACAAAGGGTGAAAATTACAAGTAAAAGAAGGTGAAAACTACACTAATGAACTGAGACCAATAACGGTAAGTGAGACTGAGAGTGTAAATTATAATGATCTACAACCCACGTTTTTAAGTCGTCAGATTAATCACGATTAATTGATGTATCACTTGAGTGTGCTCGACTTAGATTGCAGTTCATGATTACAGAATAAATGTTCTAGGAACAAATAGACAATTTTGCAGATAACAATATCCAAGAATCAAACTTAAACACAATACGAAATATACCCTTGACGATCTAGTAGTCGAGGATGATCTGGTGACAGGGCGCTTTGGTAATACATTGGATGGTGTTTTCTCAACAACTTCCGGTGCAGGAACACGGGGTGTCCCAGGTGGAGTTAGAAGCCTAAAAGTAGAGCACAATACACTAAGTCAGTGTACAAAAAAATGGTAACATGTATTAACAAGAGGAAACACATAATTAAAGAAGCAAGAAACCGAAGACTAGCATATTGTAACTATAAAAATAACCAAACAAATCGACAACCATTCTTCACCATCAAAAGTCTGAAATTTTCATCCTTAAATGATGTAAGAAAAATATGGAAATTGTATATTTGACTGGTGCTCCTTATGTAGCATGCTCATGCCTGTGCAATCAAATTGGCCATATCAAATACCTAAGACCTACTTTTTTTTTTTGAAAGGGAACTGGAGGGACCAGGTCACTATCCTAAGACCTACCTCACCAACAATAAGATTTCCTATGGATTTTATTCCATTATTTGGTCCGTGTTTCTTTTGCGTGAGATAAAATTGTGTGTATACTTATTGAATGTCAATTACAAAGCTCCAAACTGGTCTTCCAAGGGGAGTGCCCACACATGACAAACAACTCAAATTGAGTATATAGTGCTTCAACTTTGGATTGCACATCGACTTATTTTTTTCCCAACTACCACCACAATCACCATCAAAGCAATCTTTAGCGAAATAAGCACATCAATCACAATAACCGACACAAAAAAACGACACGACTCTAGCAAATACTATGCTCTCCGAGATCAAGATTCCTTGCTCGCTCAAAACAGTGATTAATTCAAATCCATTCCCGCAGCAGGGCCAACTCAAGACATATTCAACTGACGCGATCAAACTTCAGCCATTCAAAACACCGATCCGTACAAATCCATCCCTAAGATAGTCTGATTTGGGGGGGGGGGGGGGGGGCAATCCACGGAGGAAATACAGCTCTTGTACTGCATTTGAACGGTTGTACGCCATCTTCATTAAACGTAGCACAGAAACAAAAAATCTGGAATGACCGGATAGGGGGGAGCGAGCAGTCAAGTGTCGACTCACCAATCGTAGTCGTTCTTCCCGATCTCCGAACCCAGAAGGTCCTCCATCTCGGAGCCCTGCTCGGAGCAACGCGCCTTGGTCACCCTGCACCAAATCCCCTAACAAGAAGTCAGCATCAACGAACCTCCCAACGGTAACCCGTAGCATTGTGCAGACCGACGCAGCTGCCACTACCTCCAACGACCAGCAGACGAGCGCAGATCCTGCTACGCGGCGAGACACGCCGGATCCGGAAGCCAAACTTCAGCCCGACGCCTCGACCTCCCTTCCCGCGGTCAATGCCGCTTCCTCCCTCTAGCGCAGTCGCCGGGCCGGGGTCTACCGCGCTTGCCTCCCTCCTTCCTTCCTTGCCTGCCCCTTTGCTCGCTCCTGCGCGGCGCCGACGAGACGCAGAGACACGGCGCTGGAGGGAGGGAGGCGCGTAGCGTTGGACTCGGACTGGGAGAGCGTGAGCTCTGCGCTGTGCGGCTCCAGCCTTTGTTTTGTTTAGCCGAAAGGCCCGCGACCAGTCCCGTGCCCCACGCGTCAGCGGGCGTTTCGACGAGCCGAAGTGGGCATATTGGGAAAGAAGACAGAGGAGCTGCGGATAGGCGCCGCGCCGTCTGACCAGTGGGTCCGTGGCAGCCTCTAGCCCCATCTGTCAGCATGCACGACCCGCTACTGTTGGGCTTATATTAGGGGATTACGGTGCTCCTTCCATAAATATAATTATTTTTGAATTTAAGCAAAGTTAAACTTCTTTAACTTTAATCATTAATAATATAAAATTAATAATATTTTATTATATATAGATTATGTTACTTAATTTTTTCATGAAACATATTTTTATAATATGTAATTTTTTATATTAAAAATTATTTAAATTTATAAATATTATTAGTCAATGTTGAACTATATCAAAAATGCTTATATCTTACGACGGAGCGAGCAGTACGTTACGGTAATGGCTGTCGGAGCCAGCATCAATGCTGTAATTATTGGCCGCGGTCAGAGTAATCCCGGTCTCTCTCTGGTCAATCGATGAGTTGCCAACCGATCGATGCGATGCAGGCGCAGGCTGGCAGCGTCAGGCCCACGCCGCGGTCAGATGCGGGGAACGTGCACCACCAGTCCACCAGCTCGCCAAGGTCACTAGCTAGCCGTGGTCACTAGCTAGCCGGCGCACGTGCGACCGGGTCGCCTGTCCGATCGGGAACGGGCGGGCGAGGCGCGCTTTGCTTCGCGGCGCGGTGACCTTTCCTTCCTTCTCGTGGCTCCCGCAGTCCCGCGCGATAGATCTGGGAGTGGGATCGAGGGCGTCATCCTCCCGTTTTTCCTGCGATCCGTGTCGATGATGTTGATGCGCGAAGCGTGTTGCGATCTGGAACAGGATGGGTGCTGTTGCCGAACGTGAGGCCGGGTCCTCGGATATTGGCCGGTAACGGCGGCGCGATGATTCGTGTAACCGCATGTGGCCACCGCCTGGATGCTCATGAGTCATGCACCAGCTGCTGTGTGACGCGCACTCACCGTGAATGAGAGAAAAATCGACGCGAAAGTGCGTGCTGATTAAAAAGCTAAGCAAGGATGCTCCGAGGCGAGGCACACCCCCCGCGCAGGCTTAGGGGTTGGTGCGGTGCCCATCGGCGTCTCGGAGGCGGCAGGGCACGGGCGACGGTCGGGCGATGGCGACCGGCGGGCGGTGGTTGCGGCGTCGCCATGCACCGGCACAGGATCCGGGGCAATAATCTGGACGCGTGGTGGTCACCGGCGTTGCTTCTCCTCCGTCTCATCTCCATCTCGCCAGGAACGGCGCTGTGCAGAGCGCGCATGGTGGTCAGTTGTCACGGACGCCGCCGGGGTTGTCGGTACCTGGCCGCCCAGCTCGTCATCTCGTTGGGTGCAGGTGGTCCTCGAGAAGGGTAAAACCGTACGTGTTCACAATTGGTAATTGGCCGTCCAGTTATTACCTCCATGATTCCATCCGAAAAACTGTCGGTCTGGTTTCCCTTCTGTTGCAAGGCTCTCAGTCTCAGTCCTCAAAGTACCAGCTCGTCTCGCCCTCAGGGCATTTAACTTCTTTGCTTCGTATCAGCAGTACAACCTCAACCCTGTTCCATGTAGCATCAGTTCAGATAAGTTCAGGACATCCTAGCGACGCTGTCAGGACACAGGAGAGAGGATGCACACAGTGAGTTGAATAATTCCTGCATATTGTGTGATTTTCACAAACAATTAGAGCTGGTCGCAGTGGCATCCACAACCACAAAAAAAAACGTCTCCGATAAAATACTTCCTGCCGAAGATGAAAGGAATCCTCATCAGTAGCCAGTAGCGAGGAGAACCGCTGGCTCCTGTGTGTCAAACTTCTCGGGAGGGTACATGTAACATGCGGTCCGCACATGCCGTGCGGTCCGGGATGCTCATCCATCGCCATCTATTATCTGTAGTGCTAGCCTACATGGTCATGCTCTTGAAGCCTCTTGTTACGAATTGCCTGTACTGATGGACAACGCAATCAGACGCATTGTCTGTTCTTCCTGCATATTGTCTGATGCTTCTCATCTTCTGATCACCAGGCATTGAACTTAGAGATTGAATTATCCTAAGTGTGAGAATTATTTATCCGATTTATCCTTCTGTTTCTATATGAGAGTAGAGTGTCCAAAAACTCAAATGAGGAGAGATTGTGTTCAGAGCGATGACATATGAGACAGATTAAAAGTGACACTAGTTGAGGAGAAGCTTGTGCAGCATCGTTTGAAGTGGTTCAAACATATTTAACGAATATCACAGGAGGCACCGGTTCATAACAGGATAGTAAGTCAACCAAACAGTGTGAAAAGAAGCAAAGGTAGATCAAACTTGACTTATAAAAATCTATGAAGAGAAATATAAAAGGTTAGGATATCGTCAAAGAGTTAGATTTTATAGGAGTTTGTGGAGGCTAGTAATTTACGTGTCTGAATTTTGATTTCTGGTTGTTACTCATTTTTAGTCGGCTTTTGAGGTTTTATCTCTAGCCTAACTCAACTTGCTTAGAACTAAAAACTTTGTTGTTGTTTTTTAATCAAAGGGTCAGTGACATCAGTATTGTATTTCACAAATTTTGTGCGGTGCTTGTATACTTACTCCCTGTCCTATATGTTTCCAAATGTCTTTTCAGTAATTAGTATCCAGGTGTCTCCGTTGATTGCCAAATGATGCATCCTGGATCGTACTTGCAAGCAGTAGAGTAGCCTTTATACAACTCCTTAGAGTAGCCTTTATACAACTCCAGTACTTCCAGTACTAAAGTACCCACAATCATTGGTTTAAAGTACTTTGCCTAACATAAAAAAAAAAAATCAAAGGTAATAAGATTTGGGCCATGTCTTTTTCACCGGAAAAGAAAAGCAAAAGTGACATCTTAGCTGTAGAGTATGGAGGATCTGGCTGGAGAATGATGGCACCTGCACGTACCGTTTTCCCTGAAACGAGCCATTAATCATTTGTGTTTGTGTGTTGCTCCTATTTCGTTTTCCAACTCTATTAATAGAGGAGCTATGTTTGCCTCCTCTAGTTCTACCTGTAAACTCTACTGGTACTCCATCTGTTCTACAATAAGTAACATTTTTAACTTTTTAAAATTGACATTTGACTATTTATTTTATTCAAAAAATTGTAAAAATTCAAAAACTAAAAAGTCAAGCTTAAAGTATTTGTAGTAATAAATTATTTCACAATAAAATAAATAATATTTTTATAAAATTTTTGAATAAAACAGTGGTCAAAGGTGCATGTTTAAAAAATCTAAAAAGTCTTTTATTTCAGAACGAAGAGAGTAATAAACAAAACAACCAACTCACGTTGACTGCAATTATAGGCTGGCAGACTACCCATAGGATCTACTCCCTACGTCTTCAATTACTTGTTATTCTAAAGTTTACAAGTTTTCTTTTTTTACTCGTTATTCTCGCTTCCCAATACACCTTTTTCTATTACCAACACATCTTTATCTCTCTCCTCATTTTCACGCATCCTATCTTTTTTACCATTTTTAATTCTCATGTCCACACCTAAAATGACAGCTAAATGGAGGACGGAGGGAGTAATAAAGAACCTTCAATGTAAACTCAAGCAAAGGATAAGGCTCCCTTTCGAACAAAAGGTTTTTTTCCCCTAAATACTGTGATTTTTCTGTGAAATTGAACCGATTTCTTTGAAATTCTTTCTTTTTGAGAAATCCCTTCATTCCAAAGAGCATCTAGTTACGTAAATTTGCAACAAGTCTTCGTGTAACAACTATGAAACCATAGGATATGAATTTTTATAGGGATTAATTCAATTTAAAAGAACGTACAACTAAAAAAAATCCCACTATGAGTGCGGGGACGAAGTGCACGCTGGGCCGGGCATCTCCCTACGAACGGGCTGAGACTCCCAGTCGTTGCTTCACCGGCCCAGGTGAGGCGACTGGAAAACTAGCTCGAGCACCGAATTTGGCGCGGAGGGCAACGACCAGTTCCCACCTCACCTCTGATCCGAACTCTGCGCAACGCAAGCCAGCCTCCCTCTCCGTCTTCTCGTTCATTCGCCTCGTCCATCCATCTCCAAGAGTAAACTCGGAGAAAAATCGATCCCGGTCGAGGAAGAATCAATCACCCGATCGGAACCAGAATAATCAAGGGCACGCACTCGATCGAAAGCCGAGCCGAGCGGCCAAGATGAACGACGCCGATGTTGGGAAGCAGGTCCAGCAGATGGTCCGGTTCATCCTGCAGGAGGCCGAGGAGAAGGCCAGCGAGATCTCGGTGGCCGCAGAGGAGGTAATTAGCCAATGCTCTAATCAGTTTCTGCCGTGTTATGACAAGATCCCACTGACATTTGGGGGCATTTTGGCGTTTACACACACGGCCTGCAGGAGTTCAACGTCGAGAAGCTGCAGCTGGTGGAGTCCGAGAAGCGGCGGGTCCGGCAGGAGTACGACCGGAAGGAGAAGCAGGTGGACGTCCGCAGGAAGATGTGAGCACCCACCCGTCCATTCGTGAACCCTGAGTGATCATGCCGTTCTTGAATAACCGTATCCGGGACCATGCATGCACGCAGCGAGTACTCGACGCAGCTGAACGCGGCGCGCATCGAGGTGCTGCAGGCGCAGGACGCCGCGGTCAGCCGGATGAAGGAGAGCGCCGGCGAGGAGCTGCTCCGCGTCACCAACGACGCCACCGGGTACAAGAAGGTCCTCAAGGGTCTCATCGTACAGGTCGATCGGTTCCTACTTCCTGCATTTCTCGTTCCGTGAATCGGATCGGAGACGAGACTCAGAAGGGGATCGAGCTAACAGAGACAGTGTGTGTGTGTGTGTGTGTGTGTGTGTGTGTGTGTGTTTCAGAGCCTGCTCCGGATGAGGGAGCCGTCGCTGGTGCTGCGGTGCCGGGAGGCGGACCGCGGCCTGGTGGAGGCGGTGCTGGAGGCGGCCAAGAAGGAGTACGCCGAGAAGGCCAAGGCCAACCTCCCCAAGGTCATCATCGACGGCAAGGTCTACCTGCCGCCGTACCGGAACACCCGCGACGCGCACGGGCCGTCCTGGTACGTACGTCGTGCTCTAGTTGCACCGTCACCTTTTGTCCCTGCTGGTTCATTTCGCCATGGCTAAGGAATAACGCGATTCCTTCGATCCTCTCCCTCGTTCCGACGACGACGGACAGCTCCGGAGGCATCGTGCTCGCGTCGCACGACGGTAAGATCGTCTGCGACAATACGCTGGACGCGAGGCTGAACGTTTCGTTCAGGCAGAAGCTCCCTGAGGTGCGTGGCGGTTTCCTCCCGGATGAGCTAGTTCCTCTTTCTTACGCCATGGTCTTATGTTCTCTCTTGCAACGTTTTATGCCCATTTGGAATTTAGGAATTTCATAGGTATTTTGTATGAATCAATTTAATTTTATAGTAAAAAATACAGAAAAGTGAAAATATCCTCTGTTTCAAACGTGCTCTTATACAGTGACTTTACATGTTCTTGTGTTCTCTCTCGCAGATCAGGAAGAAGCTCTACAGTCAGCAAGTGTCCTAAGTACCTGTTTCTGCTGTAATCTGGAATAAATCAGAAGGGGTCCCGTACAACTTTATATTGTTTTGATGAGGCCCTCCTGATAATTTGATAATCGTTTGTACTGGTTTCCATTCCTGTTGATCTGTGGAATGGTCATATTTTTTTTGAAGCACAAAATGATTTCTGTACCGGAGTAAACTAGTACTAGTACTCAAAATACAATTGAATATAGTATCTTTATTTCAGAAAGGTGTATAATGTCAATTCAGTAACCGAGTACTCGTCTCTTCTTTTTTTTCTGACCATGGGCCGCACGCTGTTTCCGGGTCGACAGGTCCATTACAACTCGCGGCCCAACACGAGCCCGCGTTGTCAGCCACTGCCTCCTCGCTGCCGTTCGTCGCGCTTCTCTCGTTCGGTCCCACGACCTTATCCACCAGCCTTGCCGACTCGACTGCGGCGAGCTCGGCTCTTCCACTCGCTCGCATCCTCCCCTGAATACCTGATACGCGCGCTTGATCTTACCGGAACACTCGGCAGAGATGGCGCCGGCCTCCGCCGCCGCTCCGACCTCCTCCGTGTAAGGATTCCCGCGCCGTACTGTGATGTCTCGGGCTCCAAAGCTGCCTGCTCCCTTGGGGGTTGGACTCGCTTGGCGTCCCCGTTTCCTCGATTGCATTCTGTTAGCGTTGATTTTCGTTACGCCGGTTCCTTTTTCAGACGCTTTGCTTGCGTCTCTGCGGCCTGCCATGTCGAAGCGTGGAGCACGGTTGCTGCGGCCAGATTTCTTCGTGATCGGGTGGAAGGTACGATTCCGCTCTGCTTCAGGTGCTGCCGCGCCATTACTAGCTGTCGCGATAGGCATTTTGCGATCTCAAAGGAGCTGATGCGTCCTTTTGTTTACAGTAGTTTGTTTGTCAGGCACACGAGCGCTCCTTTAAATTCGCGCTTAACAAGTGCCAAGGATTCATGTAGACCATGTGGTGCTAGTCCTGCCCTATTGTCTGTTGGATGGGTCTAGGTAGATTTTCAAAATGTGCCAACATGTCGTTGCAAACTGATGGAACGGTTTCAGTTTGCCAGTTGCTAGTTGCTCTTAAGAATATTTGTTGTTCTTTAAGCTCTGTAACTTGTTCCGGAACTGTCAATGAAAAAGAGCTGCTTACTTGATACTATTGATAGCTAAATGCTTGGCATGATATAATTTCAGCAAAAAGACGGTCCACAGCTGCTTGGCCCTTGAAGGCTGGTTTGTGGGACTCCCTCAGATCCGGGTAAAGTACATTGAGTACTTATGTGCCTTTGCTAACACTTCATTTCTCTGACTGCATTAGATTCTATGGTTTCGTTGTCCCATAACCTTTGTAAACATAGAGATAGAATCTCGGAGTACACACATTTTATTGTTCGGTATTGTTTTTAACCATAAACAATGGAATTCATATAATCTTGCATGATTCTCCTTTAAAATTCAAGGCAAATAATGCAATGTAAATGTTTTCCTTTTGCAACTTTGTGAAAATAATAACAGCACACAGACAGTAGATCCACCATCAGCGCCACTTGAAGTGGAAGAACCTGTGCCTGAGGAACTAATGCTTCTTGAAAGGGCACTACCTGATGGTAGCACAGAACAGATTATATTTTCATCTTCTGGAGATGTTGATTTATATGATCTCCAAGCCTTATGCGATAAGGTGAAAAATGATTTAAAACTGTTATAACAAATTAACACTTCTTCCTGTGGCAAATGCTTATGGTTGAAATGTTTATCTCATAGGTAGGATGGCCCCGCCGACCTCTATCAAAAATAGCAGAATCCTTGAGAAACAGCTACTTGGTCGCTACACTGCATTCAGTAATTCAGTCTTCAGTTCCAGGTATTTGCGTCACTTTCCGATTATTATGGCGTCTTCAGCAATCCTATGCGTTAGTCAAAACATGTGTCCTAATCTGGACATTATTGCAGAAATTCATTTTTCTAGATGATGAACATCTGAGTGTACTTGTAGAAGTTATTTGACAGAGGGAGAAGAGAAGCAGCAGCTAATTGGTATGGCGCGTGCTACTTCAGACCATGCCTTCAATGCTACAATTTGGGACGTCCTTGTTGATCCTACATATCAGGTTAGCTGATGAGTTTTGCTGCTTTACATATTAACAATCCTAGCCCATCAATCTACATGTTTTTTTTTCTTTTTGGTAAAATAAATACTTCAGGGTCAAGGTCTTGGCAAAGCACTGATGGAGAAAGTAATTCGTACTTTGCTCCAGAGAGATATCAACAACATAAATCTGTTTGCAGATACAAAAGGTACACATCTAACTTAATTGTTCTATTTATCTTGTCGCACCTTGTTTTAGTAAAAATTCTTCATAAGTCAGCAAAATGAGCTTTCAGTTAGTACTTGGTTATGGATACTGATTATGAAAGGTCATAATGAGCAACACTGCAAAATTATCGGAATGGTCCAACTGTTTATTCGGATATTTATTCGATTTGGTTGATTGCAGTCATAGATTTCTACAAGAACCTGGGATTCGAAGTGGACCCTCAGGGCATCAAAGGCATGTTCTGGTACCCCAAATTTTAGTTCCATCCCCCGAACAGATCATCCAAGGGCGCTGTACATGTCAGACAGGGGTGGCAGCTCTGCGCTTGATGCTGGACTGGTCGTTCTTCAGGGTTCGGGCTGGCAAAAGCACCGGTCTTCTCCAACGCTCACATGATCAGGCTTCTCTCACCCCATTTCGCATGTGCAACTGTAACTCAAGCGCTTGTAGTACTACAAGTAGCGTACATCCACCAGCCCATGTACATGCTATCAATCTGGATTTTTTTTTTATTGGAGTCAATGTGGATGTTAGTAGAAAGAAATTGCATTCAATCCAATACCCCAAGCAGTTTTGAGTCGCAGTTTTCTCCAACCACCAGGACGTGTACAGCCCGCAGCGGAGGGCTCGTCTCGTCTACCTGTGAGGTCGTCTGTCACTGCTCGTCCCATCTGTTTTCCCGAAGATATTCCGGAGACCCGTTTGAGTCGGTCGTCGGAGTCCTCACGCGTCGCAACGCCATTCAATGGCGGTAACGTCGCCGTCGCTTGCATCGGTGATCGGTGCCGGGGCCCTCGTATCGTCAACGACAAGCTGCTGCTCGCGGTCAGCGCGTGCCTCTGGATGTCGCGAAGCGGTTCACTTCACCCTCTCGTCTCGTGGCCGCCTTCTTATCCATTCAGGTGCGAGTGATCTCATGGCGAGGCTGATGCCAATCTGACAGATGCGTTTCATGATACGGACCATTTTTTTTTTATGATTTGAATAGATTTTAAATCAAACATTAGAAATATAAATTATAAATAACTTTAAAATGGTTATGTTTACAAATGTGAAAACTATATGAATAGATTTATTTTTAAAATTTTTTTATAAAAATATAAATATGCTATTTTTAAATAAAAAATTATAAAAAATAGAAATATTTTAAAGTTCGTGTCATTGTTTAAAATATAAAAATATATATATATATATAACTGGAGGGAACAGTACACAAGGAAAAAGAGGCCTGAGGCTGACATGCACAAAGAGCGATGCATACTTTAACTTTACTAGTATCAAAGTATCGGGGTAACATCCTTTAAGTTTCATGTTGCTTTTCTGCAGTTCGTCTCTGCCTCTAGCGTCCCGGGCATGTGCAGTGTCACGGCTGTGTCACAACCAGCGTCACACAACTGTTCCTATCAGATCCCAGTTGGCCTGGACTCGCGTGCCGGCACCGCTGTAAAGCCCCGCTTAAACCGTAAACAACAGTATAATGAATCTGGTTCTGTCAGCGTCGACGTCGTGGGGACACATGCCCCTCTCCCTAAATTACCGTGTCATCATCAGCACAACCATCACAGTCAGTGGCCACTGGCAGCTATGGCTCCCCGCTCCCGTCGACGGCAGTGACCAGTGCCCGCGAAGCCGCAGCAGCGTTCAGACCTCACCAGTTAACCAGGGACGACAAAGTGGAAAAGCGCGTGTTTCTCCCAGATTTCCTGCGCTGCTCTCCTCCTGCCGTTCCAAAGTTAGTCGTCGCGCCTATACCGCAGAACCTTTTTGGTTGGATTTGTTCTCGATGGCTGGCTGTGCGTAACGTGCCGCGGTAAACTTCGTCCAAAAGACGCACTGGTGGTGCGGTGCAGGTGGGTTGGGCATTTTTTGACTTCGGCGTAACAGCAGCACGCAGCATTATCGGTTCGCCAGCGTGTTAGAGAGAATAACATGAATTTAATACATAAATATCTGCGCTAAAGGATGCGATTAGCAACGCCATTGGAAAAGCAAAAGGTAGAAAGAAACAGTTCTTTCACGTCGAAGAATCGTTTAATAATAATTAACTGATAAAGCCGTCCGTGGATTAATTTACGTCTGCGGTACCATCCAAGCATCCAATTCGATGTGCTCCACTAAAAAGTTGTGCGCGCGCGCGCTTGACTTCCGGTGGCGGTGCACCAGGCCGGTCCTACAAAGTCTCCGCGGGTCGCCGTCGCCCGCCCGACGGTACCGCAAAAGTTTTCGGAGCTGCCGGATTTTTAACCGGCGTGCAGCGCCAGGTGGATGGTGGTCGCTGCGCTTTCCTTCGAAGGCAGATCAGATCAGATCAGTGCCGACTTCTCGGTGTGGTGAGGAGTAACAGGAGGCGGTGGCCGTGGTCTTCAGCCATCGCTGTCCTTTTGTTTTCCCATCCGTACTGTTTGTTCCTTAGTACAGTGTGTTAGTATCGTCAAAGTTTTCCACCTTTGACTTTTGAGCGATGCTTATGCGAACGCGACGTGGTGACCGTGAGGGGTTCTCGACGATGCACCTGTCCGATGTGATGAGTACTGTGGACCAGGACGCCTGACCGTCACTGTTAGGTCTGACGTGGGATCCCCGGGTCACTAGCTCCAACTCCGATTCCGACTGGGCCGACCACTCGGAAGTTGAGGACGACCCGCCCCCGCGGCCCCTCCGACCAATAGCGTTCGACTCACCGCCGATTCTATCTAACCTAGGGAGGTGGTCGACTTCATTCCTCTACTTACAGTTCGAGAGGTTGAGAAGGGCGTGTCTCATTCGGAAGAACACATTCACAAGTATATTAAAATAGGGTGATTTGACATAAAGTAGAAATATATTTACTGTAAACTGACGCATTCGACGTTAACACGAGAGTTTAGTTGACTGAACCACACTATGATAATGGCTATAGCGACAACAGGAAACTTACATCTCCTAAATGATATAAGTTATAGGACAAGTACGATGGTAGCATGACAACTAGATTCAGTGCTGCATAACCTAGCTGATATCAGGGTTTGACACTTCGTAATTCCTTGATAGCCGCTTCTATAAGACCTACTTCTTTCATTTTTAAATTGTTTTCGCTTGTTGATTTTAACATCAATTTTTATCATTTATATTATTAAAAAATTAATTAAAATATAAAAAGTTATGAGTTGTAATTTAACTACATTTAATAATAAAACAAATTTTAACAAAATATATAAAATATATTATATTTTTTAATAATACAAATAATCAAAATTAATATGTGTAGTCAATATCCATGTTTATAGTCAATTTAAAAAATAGAGTAGCCAGGGACGTCACTAAGGGGATGACGCACAGAGCGACCCCATCACACAAGTTCCCATGTACAGTCGCCCTCATTTGCAACTCCATATAAACATCTTTCAAGGTTTAATAATAAAGGTGGATTTTAAAAGTGACACAAATGATTATGGACGATGATCTTGAGGCTTTACTTTTTTTTTTTTACCTCTAGAAAGTTCTTTAATAATTATTAATTATTTTATCATTCAATTTGAAAACTAATTAATAATTTTTGACAAGCTATAGTAATCAGGTACATATTGCTGACTGATATTAATTTATTTATTTATATATTTTCAACTTTAAATTATTGGCTGAGATTGAATTGATGTCTTACCTTTTAAAACTTGAAACAACATCACTTGACTCCAAATCTACTTTAAAAAAGTTCTAATACAAAACACTACTTTAAGACATACTCTCTCTATTTTTTAATTGTCGTTGCTATTAACTTTCGACTCTAACTTTAACCATTTGTTTTATTCAAATTTTTTTTGATAAATATTATATATTTGTTATAATTTTATTTATTATTAGAGTTATTTGAATCACAACTTAAAATTCTACATATTTGACTTACTTTTTTGAATAAAGTGAACGGTTAAAGTTAAAGTTGAAAGTCAGTTAGTCAGCGGAAACAATAATTAAAGAATGGAGAGATTAGGGCAATTTGCCTGAGCTCTAATACAATCCACTGCTTTAGGACATAGGCCACTTTGTCCAAGGTAGAATAAATAATCGAATCTTGATTAGTATAGGCTATAAGAGGCTAACACGAAATGTGATTTTGTCAGTGCCCCAAAAACCGACACAGAGCTGAACAATTTGTGGATCATGGGTAAGTACTGTCACAAAAAGAAACAGTGCCAGCAAAATTCCATCCGTGTCAGTCATGCTGTTTTGTTTTTTCTACTTAGACCTTGTTTAGAATAGTATAGATTCTTAAAAAAATAGCTTCTTTAGAAAAAACAACTTTTTTAAAAACTAGATTCTCTAAAAGAATCACTTTTAAGCTGTTTGACAAAATGGTTTTTATTGTTATCTCAATGTATAAATGAGTGGATAATTTGTGAGAAGCAATATTTTAGTGTTTTTGGTTTCTAATATAAATTAGAGAAGTGCTTCTGCAGATAACTTAAAGATACTTTTCTTAGAACCGTTTGATGAATTACTCAAAGAATCCAGAGAAGAAGCGCCTTAAAAATCTAAGTCTGATTGAATAGGTGCATGCGCCCTGCTCAGGCCAACCGCGTGCAGGCATCTCTTGTTTGGTTAGCTGCGTGGAGTTTGTAGCTTGTCCGGCTGGGTGCAAAGGAACGGATTCAAGTTTAGTTTCTGTCCGGCCAAGCACAGCTCATGCAAGTTTAAGTGAAATAATTAAGAGTATTAGTATATACTGTAATTAGTGGTATTTAAATAATATTAATATATTTGTTTTAAAAAATTAGGACTTGATTCGTATGTTAAATTATATTTTATATATTCAAATATAGTATTATATTCTTATATAGCTACCCAAATCGTGCGTGGGTACTTTAGTGTACTTTTTTTTGTTCCTTTTTATCTGTGTCTGTTCAATTACTAGCTGTAAAAAAAGTTAGACATATGGATGCAGTACTCCGTACTCCGTATTGCTTATCTTTGCAACACAGTAATTCAGACGTCACAAAAGTAGTTCTTCAAAGAAATTGGAGGATTGAGATCGTCTGAGGATAGTCAGACGGATGAACGGGCAACGTGACTATGCCAAGTGGGGACGGGAAAAAAACTGCTCTGCGTGGAGGTTGGAGAGAAATCAACGCGGTGAGACTTAGGATCGATGGCTGCTCGTCCGACAGCCGCGCGTCAGACGATCCCGTTCCGGAGATGAAATGCTGTTCACGGCATCCAAGTTTCGTTTCTGTCCGGCCAAGCTCAGCTCGTACAAGTTTAAGTAAAACAATTAAGAGTATTAGTATATAATTAGTAGTATTTAAATAATATTAATATATATATATATTTTAAAAATTAGGACTTAATTAGTATATTAAATTATATTTGATATATTAAATTACTACTTCTGTCTCAGTAAAAGTTTATTTCTAGTTTTTGTTGACCAGTGCTTTGACCAATAATTTTTATAAATTTGATTAAATTTAAACACCTAGTATTTGTACTTTTAAATTCATCAAAACAAATATTTTTATAATATATAAAATTTATATTGTTAACATTAATTAAATATATCAAAATTATTAGTCAAATCGTAGTCAACAAAATCTAAAACTAAACTTCTATTAAGAACGAAAGAAGTATATTTTATATATTCAAATATAGTAATCTATTTTATATATTATATTCTTTTATACGTAATCAAATACCAACTAAACAATCAAACAAACATGTGTCACGAACACACAAACTGACTTGTATCTTTTAAAAATTGAACTAACTGTAAAAAATTAGACATATGTATATAGTACTCCGCACTTTATCTTTGCAACACAGTAATCACAGTAAATTCAGATGTCACAAAAGTAGTCCTACAAAGAAACTGAGAGATGAAAAGCCGTTCACGGCATCCAGCGGGCTGCTCCCCGTCCGTCCACTACACTATAAAATGGGCGTCACGACGACGCGGCCGCCCACTCTTTCTTCACTCTTCACCAGTGGTAGCAGCGCGGCGCGGGTCAACCAACCCCACAAGAATCGGAGAGGCCGCCGGAGTCCCTCCTTTTCCCCTGCTGCCGGGCGCGGAAGCGATCGGGTAGGATCGCGGCCCCAGACCGAAAGGGACAGAAGGCGGGAGGCCGGAGGAGCAACGCAGTCGACTCGATCACTCGCGCCGCCCTCTCCTCTTTCCCCGCCGCCGTTCTCTTGCCTTGCTCGAAGTAGAGAGAGAGAGAGAGAGAGCGCTTTTTGGGCTTGAGGTGCGTGCTCCTCCTCAAATTCCCTTTCCTCGGCCTTCAATTGCTCCTGATTATGTGTTCTGCAAATCCTTTGCTTGG
Source organism: Zoysia matrella (assembly GCA_001602295.1). Taxonomy (NCBI): domain Eukaryota; kingdom Viridiplantae; phylum Streptophyta; class Magnoliopsida; order Poales; family Poaceae; genus Zoysia; species Zoysia matrella. The sequence continues at coordinate 101,358 of BCLG01000621.1, read as the reverse complement.
TTCGGTCGGTAGATTGTTTTATGCCTCATTGTTTAGACGCGTTGCTGGTTTTTTCTGGTGCTCGTTCTGAGTGGAAATGTCTGTGGCTTTGCTTGTGCCATCCGCGCATCTGTTGAGCTTATTAGTTGGCACGTCATGATTGCATGATTAGGAAGGTGATGTGATCTCCTGATCTGTGTAGTTGAATTGATTGTCAGTGAAGCTGAGTAGCATATCCACAAGTTCATCACCCTGTCGTTGCACCCCCCCCCCCCCCCACCAAAAAAAAAAAAGGGTTTGATTGGCTTGCAAGTTCTGAGGCATATCTGCTCCTCTGTTATTTATTTTTGAGCAGAGGACAGTTGTTAGAGCTGTGTAGGTGCGCAACTGCTTGTCATGTGACCGCTTGTATCATATTTTCTCAGCTGGTCCTCGTGTCTCCTTGATTAAAAATATCACGCAACTTTAACTATTTTTTATCTGGTCGTACTGTGGGCATCATGAAGAATGATGGTAGTGCTGATCATGAAATATTACACGGATTCAAGCAGTGATATTCTTGTCGGATACAAATTGAGTTTTTTTGGAATATTTCTGGTCAGGATATGATAACTTGCTTCTAAACATTTCGGAGGGATGGCCAAGTTTGGGAGTGTCCTCTGTGCAACCATCTTGGTTGTGCTACTCCCCTGCTTGGATGTTGCACTGGGGCAGCAAGACACTGACCCTTCGGAGGGTAATTTCTCTGTCATAACAGTATTTTTTTTTCATCATCTTAATGCTTTTCTATAAAAAAAATTAAATGTTTGCTGCAAATGAACGTCTCCATCCAATAATGCAGTCAGTGCGCTCAGGGCTATCAAGAAAAGCTTAATTGATCCTATGAATAATCTTAAGAATTGGAATAGTGGAGATCCGTGCAGATCGAACTGGACAGGAGTCTTCTGCCACAAATTGAACGATGATGCATTTCTTCGTGTAACAGAACTGTAAGATCAGTTTATGTAATCATATCTACACTTCCGTTCTTCTATCTACCAATTTTTATGTAATTAAAAATATTTTTAAAATCAATGGGAAAATTTGTTTACAGAAAATAATTTCTAAATTTAAATTCTTATGTCTATTTTTTATGCTATGGTCTACGTTTTATATGAATTACCTAGGAAAACAAAATCATATGTTTTGCAATCATGCTAAGCCCTACTGAAATAAGAGCCAAACATGTCACTCTAGGTTTCATTTTCATAGTTGACGACATAACCTATCAGCCTAGGTTTCTTTCCTAATTGTTCTCTTTTCTATAATTAACATGTCATGGATTACATAATATCTGTTTGAACGTTCATATCATACTTATCGAATACAATAGGGATCCCAGTACAATAATCTATTTTCTGAGGAAGTAACTTCTGTAAAGAAGTGTCCTAATATACTTTTTCACTCCATGCAGACAATTGTTTAAGAGGAATCTCTCAGGAACTTTGGCAACAGAGATCAGTCTTTTGTCTCAGCTGAAAACATTGTAAGTTCCAATGTTCAAACTTGCCCATGCTCTTAATTCTTCCAGCGTTTCATCAATGTTAACATGTATTATCTTGATTTCCCTATCTTTTCAATACTTCTTGCATTTTTTTACTAGCTTATATTGTTTCAATTCCCATTTAGTCATGATTAGATGAGCTGTTCGCTCTTGATTCTTCATTTTTATTTTGCAGTGGGAATTTTTCTTTATATTCTTGATTCTCTAGCCATATGCTAACTTTTTTTTTTTCATTCCCTGAAGGGATTTCATGTGGAACAATTTAACTGGTAATATCCCGAGGGAGATAGGAAATGTCACTACTCTCAAACTTTTGTATGTTCTTTTTTCTTTTTCTTAATTGAATCATTCATCACTACACTACAGAAAATATTATTTACAGATGTTCATAAGAACATATGAATGCAGATACATTTAACAATATTGATTTGATTATTTTATTTTGCAGATTATTGAATGGCAATCAGCTCTCTGGCATTTTACCAGATGAAATAGGCAACCTTCAGAACTTGAACAGATTACAGATCGATCAAAATCTAATATTTGGCCCAATACCTAAATCATTTGCCAACTTAAGAAGTGTTAAACATCTGTAAGAATTTTTATTTTTACTTGGTATTTATTTTCCATTTAATTTGGAATTATTCCTAACCTCATTTTTCATGTTTTATTTAGTCACATGAACAATAATTCGTTAAGTGGGCAAATCCCCTCTGAATTATCCAGATTGCCTGTACTTCTTCACCTGTATGTGAAAACCTTATGTCTATATCCTTTTTTTTGCCGTAGCCAAATTTTAGTTGGGAATTTTGTTCTCATTATGTAATTAAACCCTGCAGTCTT
>BCLG01000621.1:42246-79595 GCA_001602295.1 Zoysia matrella | reverse complement strand
AACTTAATAAATTTAAAATTATTTCTAATTTATATTAGCAATGTTTTATTAAAACATTACGTCTAAAGCTACTATTTTTTTAGACCGGAGTTGTAAGCGAGAAAAAAATTGAATTTTAGTTCTCATAGTAATCGAGAAGCATTTTTAAAGAGATAAAACAATTTAAGTTATCTAAATATATATTTTTATAATATGTAAAGGTCTTTAATTGTAACGTATACTTGTAAGACATAGAAGTAGAATAAACTTCTGTTATATCTTTTAAAATAGTTCTATTGAATCATAGCATAGTAATCAAGAAGTATTTTTAAAAGATAAAACAATTTAAGTATCTAAATATATATTTTTATAACATATAAAAGTTTTTAATTGTAGCATATACTTGCAAGATATAGAGAAGTAGAATAAATTTATAAGAACTTCTCTTATATAGACACGGCCGTTCATGCCTACTCCTACCGAGTAAAACACACTTCTATTTTGATCGAGGAAAAGATTTTTTTTCTTCTTCTTAATATCTATTTTTTCTCCTTCCTAATATTCACCGTTATATTTTAATCTGACGGTTAATATTTTTTAAAGTGACGTGACGCAATAAGCTATCAGAGAACGCTTGCTTTTTAATATATTGCGATGGCACGACTGTTCATGCCTGCTCTCGCCGAGTAGAAGCACACGCTCCACCGGAGAAACAATTTTTTTTCTCCTTTTTAATATCTATTTTTTTTCTCTTTCCTAATATCTACTATTAGATTTTAATCCGACGGTTAATATTTTTTAGGTGACGTGGCGCAACGAGGGTTAAGAGAACGCATGTCGTTTAATATATAAAGATTACTTACGCACAAAATTTATGTATAAAAGTAAAATGTGATAATGTTGATGCATGCTATTTTACTTTTTATGTTGTGTTTATAATTTTTCTGTATTTTATCTATTAGCCAGATTTACATAAATAAACATTTGGTATGCATATACAACTAACAATTAAAGTAATTATTTACTTAGAGTAAAATATTATGGTAAGAAAGAGCCACATGAATATCAATATTGTCACAATATCTATCAACAAACAACATTACAAGCCATATATCAACCACGAGACATGTATGTAATCTTATCATGTTGATACTTCTACTTCAGTTGTCGCATTTTGCTATATCAATGATGACTCGAGACATATCCAGTTCATACGTATCAAAGAGTCCGTATGCTTTGTTCTATTGTCACATTTGAGATAGCTTTAAATACACAGTTAACTCATCTATTTTCCAGAGTCCGTATGCTTTGTTCTATTGTCACATTTGAGATGGCTTTAAATACACAGTTAACTCATCTATTTCCAGAATTAGTGAATTCAGACAAATTTAGTGACTTACTAGACTGTTTATATAAACTAGCTAGTTTTGCAAAAACCTGGCAATTTCTTATCGTAATCGTGCTCTAGACAAAATTTAACTTGATTCACTCTTTTCTTCTGGTGCATCTGATTTGGATGTATATAAAGTTGGGCCTTACAGAACAATCATGCATATAAAAGTATGTGTCCCTTATTGTTTTAACAATGTTACCATACGGTGAGTTACTCTCAATTTTGTTTTGTGAAACTAGCGTCTTTATTTTGTATTTAAACACTACTAGTAGCAATTTTAACAGTGCGATGTGTGTCCGGTGCAAAAGAAGTGTTCTTTCCTCCTTCCAATTTGTTAGTTTGTTGACTAGCTCATCTCAAATTTCTCATATGCACAGAGAATTAGACCGAGATCCTCTACCATAACACGAAGTTTAAATTATTTGAATTACTACAGACGAACACTGTACCATGACCGATACAGTAGCTAATGATAAATAGTAATAGGTTCGTACCGCTACAGCTGAAATTCATTACTGTTTATGCGGATTTTATTATTTACTCAAAACCGCAACAGTGAATTGGACCCTTCCATTTTTATCTAATGGTTGATAATCTATAAAATTCTTTACTACCATACGCTTCTACATTTTAACCTATGCTGGAGAGGATTTAATTCCTATAACACCTCTTCTGTCAGGAATTCATATGTCAGTGACCCGAAAGTAGAGTCGAGGATACGGCTCTCGGAGAACCGCGGCACGTGCCTCGGCGACCGCGATACGACCAGCAAGCGCCCAACCCCATCGCCTAGTCTCCGACTTTCGTCCGCGCTCGACGTATATCTTAAGCGGCGACCGTACACCGGAAACAGGGGGCGAGCGCGTTCGCGCGGGGCGGGATCGTGTCGTCCCCCTCTCCACGTGCTGCTCCCCATTGGTCTTTTCCGCAGGCGATCCCTCTCATGGCCGCGGCCGTGGACATCGTGATTCGTCGTGCGAGAGATGGGCGCGGGAGGGGCTGGACCGGCCACGAGCATAGGATGCTCTACAACCGTGCCGGGGCGAGTACGAACGCGCAGGGGCATCCGTGCATGCAGGGCTGCATGGGTGGTGACGGCGTGAATGCGTTGATGCTGTTGGGTTTGGGTACAACGGCGTTGCTGGGTTTTACTGTTGGGACACATGCCGGCTAGGGCTGCTAATGGGGTAGGTTCATTTAGGTTGAATGGGTTGGATTTTAGTTTGGGTTCATTTAAATGAGTTGAAATGGGGTTAAAGTTTAAATTGGGTTGGGTTGAGGTATGTTGATATGTATATTGGTTGAAATTGGATGGAAATTCATGGTTGCTAGTGGGTTGAGCCCATGATCGTTGGCTTCCAGCTAGTGTCCACGCACCTGATTCTGAGAGAGTGGCGAGAGACTCGGAGAGTCACGACTGGCCGTCCTAAGCCGTAGTGTGCTAACGTGCAAGGAAGCTTCTTTCTTTTTTTTTTCTCTTGTTCGTTGTTTATGAAATGACTATTGGAATTACATTTTTATATAAAATGATTTGGAATTACATCTTTATATATTTAAACATTTTAATTACATCAATATTTTAATTAAATATTTTAAGAATAAGTCTACTTCACTTCTCAACTATTGATATTAGTCTTAATTCATACTCTAACTATCTAAAACCGTTTAAATAATCCTCTAAAGTGATTTTAGAAGCGGTTTTAGAAGTGGTTTTGTCTATGTTGCAGTTCACATGGACTGGACATGGTAAAATAGTTTTAAAATGTCCCAAATCGCATTAGTATTGTATTAGAGTAAAAGAAATAAATATCAATCATTAAATGAAAATATTTCAAAAAAAATTGGCACATTTTATTTTTTTTTTCATTGAGAAAAATTACTTGATTGTGTTGTGGGATGAGAGTCAGTAATTATGCGAAGATGTATGATTGAGATTTATATTATGAAGAATATTATAAAAATTACTTTTAGGATAAGTGCAAACACGGGCAAATAAATAAGGTGATAAAAAGTGATATAACACTATATCATTACCCATGTATACTGTCACGTAAGCAAAACTAACTTTAAAACCACTTTAGGAAGTTATCTAAATGAATTGTATCGATTAAATTTGAATTTCAATAAAATCAGCAAAGAATTCGTTATTAGAAACAAAATGCCTCACGCCTCTCTAGAGTAGCCTTTCCTCATTAACTCCCGACCTCGCGCCTCTCTTGCTCAAGCCTTGATCCGATCTCATAGATAAATGTGTATGGGAACCATGGCAGATCGACGGGTTGAACCCGCACTTTGGGTTGAGATGAGGCTAATCAAGCTTATGGGTAAGGCTGGGGCGGGTTTAGATTAAAATTTTGTGGTTTGGGTGGGATTGGGTGGTTTACTTACTTCTAATTTTATTTTGGTGTGAGGTGCGTGTGAGATGAGTTTAAAACTATTAGCAAATTTAATGCTGATCAGCAGTAAGAAATATGGTTCAGAAAAAAAAACGATATGTTGCAACCACTTAAAAATACTCTGCAGTATCGTACTAATAGTTATTTGTTGACACGTGTGAACCGTTGTATTTGCACGTATGGTATCTCGCAGAGAAAAAATGTAGACACACGGCGATGGCTGCGAGGTGAAAGGGGCGTCTGACCCGACTATCCGAGACAAAAGCGCCGTTCCCGTGTGGTCGCCCCTGTGTTTCTCAAGCACCAATCGCTTTCGCTGTGTAGAGAGTCCCACGGTCACCGTGGAGAGTTTTTGCCACGAAAAGTTGATCGATGTTGACAGAGAGAGACGCCGCCAACTCATCTTCCTAAGCCCATTAAGGAGTACTAGTAGTACTGTGCCATGCAAGGATTGTCTTTCACCCAGATACGGTCATACGAGACGGATGGTATACGTCGCCGTCATCTGTGACGGATCGCACCAAGAGTTACTGCAGTCTTACAGAAATGGCGCTACCTTAAGCGGGCCCGTCACCCTAAGCGGGCATCGCCGGCCTCCAGGAAACGGTCCAACCCATACGCCGAAGCAGAAAAATGAAGCCCAACTGAGATGCGCGGCCCGGCACCTCTCCATCCACCGAAAGGTCCAGCAGAGCCAGAGCCACACCACTCTCTCTCTCTCTCTCTCTCTCTCTCACCACCGGCTCACGTGTCACGCCCCCGACCCCAGATTCCCCCAACACCGGTCGGAGACCTCAACGCCGCGTCGCCGCCGTTCCTCCCCGCCTCGACCGCCGGCTCTCAAGTAACCGATCAATGGCGCGGCTGCACTGGCTGGAGGCCATGCTGCCGCTGGGCATCATCGGCGGCATGCTCTGCATCATGGGCAACGCGCAGTACTACATCCACAGGGCCGCGCACGGCAGGGTGACGCTCCTTACACCCGTCCGCCTATCTCCCGATCTCGATTCCCCTAGTCGCTGACGCTCGGGGGTCGTCCCTCTCGTTCTCTCTCTGTATGTGTGGGTGGGTGCAGCCGAAGCACATCGGGAACGACATGTGGGACGTCGCCATGGAGCGCCGCGACAAGAAGCTCGTCGAGAAGGCCTCCGGCAACTAGGTGACGATCTGGTCCCTTGTCTGTGCTATCCTTGGATGTGGGGTTCCTACTTTGATTCGACCTCCTGGGACGCGTTGCTATGGTGTCAATTTCGTGGTGTGATGTGCTATGATTCTGACTCTAGGGTTTGGATACCGTTTTGGGGCTGGGATTAGTTTGTGAGTTGTACATTCTCTGCGTCCCTCAAAAGGAGGGTTGGATCCTTCAAGTGGCAATTGGCGTCTGCCCAGTGGTGACGGCAGATTGCTTTGATTTGTAGGTAGGTGCTGGTACTGCATCATTGTTGGAGAGTCGAGGTGTTCTTGAGCTGCTGTTATGATTGAATAAATTAAATGGCAATGTGGTAGCCTTACATTGAATTGATCTGTTAACTGGTAGTCACAAGGTCTTTGCCCTGCCTCAAACATTTTGTTCCCGTGATATTCATTTATCGAGCTAAAAAACTCTAATTAGGCATTTCAGAGTTCATGATCCGGCCCCATGATTGTTCATAACTATGAATTCTTCACAATAACATTCATCAAATGCTCATCAACTCATAATGTTCTGCACAACCTAGTTTGTTATTCTTTTCAACTTTATATTCTCCTTTACTTCAACAGTGGTGATTTGCTTGTGGAACTGTAATAATCCAACTAAATTCCCTCTGTACTTTTATTGTTATCGCCGTTGACTTTTAACTCCAACTTTGACCATTCGTCTTATTCAAGAAAATTTAATAAATATCATATATTTTGTTATAATTTCATTTATCATTAAAGTTATTTGAATTACAACTTAAAATTTTGCACATTTGAACTAATTTTTTGAATAAGATGAATAGTCAAAGTTGGAATTGAAAGTCAATGGCGACAACAATTAAAAAACGGAGGGAGTACATTGGATCTTGTTTGGTTAGCTTCAATCATGTTTTGAGTTCCCTGTATTCATTACCGGCCGTAGCAAACCTGATACTGCCCTACCTGGGGAGCAACCAAAACCCACAATTGACTGCACCGCTGCACCTATCTGTGGTAGTACCGTAGTACTATTTTCTTCAACCTTGCATTGTAAATGTTAATGGTATCCAAACACCTGTGGCAATGGCAAAGGAATCAGCAAAAGCGTGATACATATTGCTGCTCTTAGTCTTAGCAAGGATCTAATCTTCATATAAATGACAACTGATACATCTGGTGTTGATCTAGTAATAATCGTTGATGTCCTGCAATTTCTGCTTTCACTAATCATCTTTATTGAGATGCCTTTTCCCTTAATGAGATGATTTTTCCTTTTTGCTTGTATTCTGATCGACTTCTAATCATGTACCATTCCAACCACAATCTGTGTTGCCAAGTTACCAATAAGTTTACTGGGTGTAGCAAATCGCCAAATTCATATCATCATATAATCTTAAGCCATTGTTAACTTTTTTTTGTGTCTATATATCAGTAAATCAAATCCTTGTTCATTTTCTTTTCTTACATTCTCATTCCACGTATATATATTACCTAGTACCAGAATAAACATCTAACATATTACCTGTGTTCCTTTCCCTCTTACATTGCACTTGTGTATTTTCCTTTTAGATTATCGTTGCAGCATAAGCATGAGTACCACCTTCTTCCTTTTGTTTGCATCCATGTATATATTTCTTCCTAGCTATAGTTTCTAGATGATACATAAGCTTAGGCATGAGTAATACCTTCGTATTTATATATTTATAATTTTCTTCCAATGAAATGTTTGCATGGTTTTGCAGGGTATTGTGCAGCCTTCAGCTTCCCTGATGTTGACGAATCTACTTGGGACGATCAGAACTGCAGCTCATTAGCTCCTTGCATAATGGAACCCAAAGCTTTTCTATTTGCTTCGAATATTGAACAATCGTAGGAATAATGTGTATCTGAAATCTGTTAATTACACAAAGTTGGTTTCCTACGTCAATCGAGTAACCATTTGTCTCCTTGCTTCAATCTAATGTATACGAAAAGAAGGAAATATACAGCACTTTCAGACTTCGAAAATCGATTTGTTCTGTTTCTGATAATACAATCTACTCCTATATACTGTAAAATTAAATTTTAATGCCGTTAAAAAATGAGTCTTCAAGTATGCTTTTCGTTTGTCTTGAGATGAGTCGAATCTCTGTAGCTGATGTTGCATCTTCAAAAGAATGGAAAACATTTTCTCAAGGAACAATCAGCACTAAAGCTTTTGTACAAAACAAAACACCAAAAGTAAATGGGCCGTGAGGTAAAGTTATTGCCTTGTGAATATGAGATCTCTTTGGCTCTGAGATCATGGGTTTGAGTTTTGTAAATACTATCTCCGGTTTTAGTTGAAGTTTATTTCGAGCTTTTTATTGACTGAAGCTTTGACCAATAACTTTTAAATTCATCGAAAAAAATATTTTTATAATATATATAATTTATATTATTAAAATTAATTAAATGTATCAAATCATTGTTCAAAATTGTAGTCAATAAAAGCTAAAAATAAGTTTCTATTAGGACAGGGAAATAGGCATTAGTAAAAATGCAGGAAATATGTACAAAAGATCCAGAATAGTTAGACCTTTCAACCACAACAAAGAATCAAACTCATTAATGTTGGTATGCGGGTGTGCTTCAAAGCAAGAGTTTCTTTATTTTTCATCCTGATCAGATGAAAAATGTATTCACCAACAAATCAGAGACAAAATATATCCTCTATATGTATACAAGGGCACGAGGCAAGCAACACAAAAATCAGTCATAGCTCTTAGTTTCTGGTGACGAACCATCGTCCTTGAAGCTCCGGTGCATTTCTTCTTCAACGGCGTCACCGCCGTTCGTGCTCAGCTTCCGCGGTGACTCGTTTCTGATGGTGTCGCCGCTGTTCGTGCTCAGCATCTGAGCCTCAGTTTGCTGAGAAGGGGACAGGGGCGCGGTGTCCAGGAGATCAACGGGAAGTGCTCCGCTTCCTCCTCCACCACGCAGTGCGACGGCGAAGACTCGCGGAGGTCGTCGTACTGATCAAACTCCGGCTCGTCGTCGACATCTTGCTCCTCCTCTTCTTCCTCGATGTCCTCTTCGTCTTCGTCCTCGATGTTGTCGTCGAAGTTGACCACGTCCTGCATGTTGAGCTGGTGGAACTCGACGATCTCCCGCAGGAACCAGTTCTCGCGGGCGTAGAACGCGTTCTCGTGCGCCAGCCGCGCCTTCTCCCCGAGCAGCGTCTCCAGCTGCTGCCGTATCTGACACAAGAACACATGCCAGGGCAAGGTCGCACACCATTCACCTGCGCCACGCCGTTGATCGCAAGTATCGGTGATCGAGAACGTACCAGATCCTCGTTGGCGTCGTGGTTGCCTTCCCGGAGCAACCGGTTCTCCTCCTCCAGCTGCGCGCACCGCTCCTTGGAGAAGGCCAGGTCGGCCTTCACCGTCTTCAGCTCGCGCTGGAGCAGCTTCACCTTGGCGGTCATGGCGTTCGCTACCTGTGGGACATAGGCCAATGTGGAAGCTGTTCTCTCATCGGCAGAAAAAAGCGGCTTCTCTTTCGCGATTCAATTTTCAACTAACGTTGACTGTGGAGGCCACAAACTACAGTGGCCACGAACATCCTAATTCCTAACGCACGAAACAGGTAGCACCTTACGTCGCGAGAAGCCTTGATCTGCGGCGACTCGGTGTCGGACATCATCGGCGACATGTCGGGGCTGGCCAGGCAGCTCAGGCTGGCGCCACGCAGGTCCATGCTGCACGCGTTCCTCCTGATCCGCAGCCTCCGGACAGCAGGACTAACGGCCTCGCCGCCGGTTGCTCTGCTCTTGCCCATCGCCAGGACCTCCTTCTGCACACGAACAGTTGCATCAGCCTTCGGAATGATGAAACCGTGGAATTAAATTATACAGAGGACTCACTTCCAGGACGTTCTTGATCTTCCCTCCGATGTCGAGCTTCCCTTGCGACATAGACAAAGGGCTTTCCGAGCTTCGGACCCGGTCGTAGGACCAGCGAGACTGAGAAGAAGGCTGTGGACATTGCCGGCATATCAAAGATCGAAAACTGAGATCAAATCAAACTGAAGTGGAAGAAGGTACAAAATGCATGGCCACAGAAGGATCAAATTGGCAGACGGAATCTGGAAATGCTATTCGGAGTTTCAGAGGTCTTACCAGATGAGATTGACGGGGCGTGCCGTTCTCGTCGAGCATCACTTTGGCTTTCTGCGCCACGAGGCCCCAGAACCCGTGCTTCGCGTCGTCCTTCTTGGACAGCTCGAGATCGTACTTGCTGCCCTCATCGTTCAAGCTGATCGTCGACGTGAACAGCTGGGTGACAGGGTCGTCCTGCCACATCAGAACCAGATCGTTCAGAGCCACGATCGAACCACGGTTTCACAATTTTTCATCGTCAGAGCAGTAAGGACAGATGAAGAGTAGACATACCTGCAACGGATCAGTCGCCCGGGCGGACGCCGGCGCGGCTTTCGTGCGGTCGCCGAGTGCCGGCAGGTCGCCCCCGAGCGCCGGGGACAACGCGACTCTGGCCTGCGCGCCGAGGGTGGACCGCTCGGGCCGGCGGCTGTCGTCGGCGAACCGGCTGGCGCGCGGAGGCGCGATGGCCGGCGACGACGCAGAGCGGCCGCCCGAAGAAGCCGGCTGGCGGTGGTCCTCGACGAAGGTGGCCGAACGCTGCATGCCCTGCTTTCTGCGGTACGCCATTGCCGGGGAAAGGAAGGCCTCAGGAAGCGATCAGAAAGGAGGCGCTTGTGCACCGGTCGAGCTCTCTCTCTCTCTCTCTCTCTCTCTTCCTCCGTAGCTCCCGCTCCGCGGGCGGGAACCGAGGTCGTGTCATGGACCGTTGTTTCGAACCCCAACTCCGCCCGCGTTTTCAGGAGAGATGAGGGTTCCGCGCGGCACGCGGGGTCCGATCGGAGGGAGTGGCGTGGCAAACTGTGAATTGGCAAGGAGCTTAATTTTGCCGCATATATTTCCATCACCGCGCCTGTTTTTATCGGCGACCCGGACGTGATACGATGAATTTTGACGGTGCATCTAAACTTTGACCTCCGTTTGAATTGTGGGAGAAAATAGTTATATTGCCGGGTCTTAACAGTGACTCAGACTTACTTTCTTTCGTTCTTCAAAAATAAAGAAAAAAGAGATGTCCCATGGACCCAATTTGTACCGCTACCAGTATTGGTGAGGCTGATGCACGGTCCCACTTCTTCTCACCAACAGATGGTGGAGCATTCCCCCAAACACTTGCTGTGCCGGATTGATAATCTAAAGGTCATACAATCGACTGCACCCTCACTGATATATGGATCCCATGGAGCGCCTGTTCGATCCGGGCAGGTTTTGGCAAGCGCCTGCTTCGGACAGAACCCCGCGCTGGTTGAGGTCAAGGCGCTCGTGGCCGTCGCGGCGGCGTGGTTCGAGGTCATGCTCTCGCGGGGTATCGGCACTCGCCCGCATTCCGGTTCATCATCGAACCGGAGTTCGGGGCGCGCCCTCCTCGTTCGTCGCCTCCGCTAAGACGGCGGCGTGGCATACTGACAAAACCCACCACGCGTAGACGATGCTCGTCAAGGTGTTTTGAGCTGTGTTTTGTAAAAGCATCTATTCTGGGATTCTTGTGTGGAGGGTATAACATAGATCAAAACACTTGTTAGTGCTACGTCAGAGTTGACATATGGTGTATAAAATTTCATTGTACATGCCACTTTGTTCGGTCGCTTGATTATTTCCGAGTGACATTGGCCGTAAAATAGAAACCGGATGTGCAGTATTTGGTATAGTGTAGCAACTGTGTTAAATGTTGCTTTTTTCTTAGATCTTAGGATGGACCGCAACCCATTAGCCCGTCTACTCCACCGTTTAAAAATATAAATATTTCTAGATTTAATCAAAATCAAATTTTTATTATTTTAATCGTTATTAATATATAATTATTAATATTTTATTATATAAAAATTATATTTTTTAAATTTATTATAAAATAAGTTTTTGTAAATAGTATATTTTTATATTATAAATTATGTAATTTTCTATATATTATTAAGTAAAAGTTAAAATTTTTTAACTTTATCTAAATTTAAAAATACTCATATTTTAAAACGTTATTACCTGACGGCCACTGGCAAAGGATGTTTGTAACTTAAATGAATTCATCAAAACAAAAGGATTGAGATGAATATTTTGGTTAGCGCCGTTCTGAACACGAAGTCACTGAACGCCAAAACAAGAGTCGTGTTACAGTGCTTGGGAGGTATGTACCTCCCCTCTCGATGAATCTTAGCCCTTCATTTTCAAAATCTAATTAGCAATTTAATTAATCGCGCCAGGGGGTATATTGGTAATTGCATCTCATTTGTTTAGGGGTAATCTTCCGAAGCCAGTCGACGGTTGCCGCGCGGTCTCTTCGTCGGCGTCCCCAGTTCCCTCGCCGGCCGCCAGACGCCCTTAACGCCCACTTCGCTGCCGTTACTCTCCGCCCCGGTCGCTCCTTCCCCTATACTCGACACCCTTGCCTCCCCTCCCTCAACGCCCGACTCCCTCGTCGCACGATTCCTCAATCAGAGATGGTTCCGGAATACGGTTGAAGCGAGATCTTCGACCCCTGTTCGTATTCATCCATCACCTTGAATTGGATTGCTGGCCTTCGGTATCCCGGACAGCAAGTACCACAACTTGTCTGGCCGACGTTGCGGTGGCGGACTGCCGGTGTGCCCATTTATCCGTGTTGAATTTCAGCTGCAGCCGGCACAAGCAGGGCGACTGATCTGGATGCATCGAGGGCTTAATTGGATCTGTTCTACAAATCAAAAGGTATTGATCGTTGTTTTCTCCTCCATCGCATTTTCCTTTCTTGATCTACTGAGAAATGGTATGTTCATTTGGTTCACAATAGGAGAACTGATTAAAACTTTTAATAGGCTATCACGACAGGAGCATTGAGCAGCAATGCAATTTGGTTGATCGTCTCACATTTTCCTTTTTGTGTTAATGTTGGGAGAGGCCTGTCGTCCTTTGTTGACTTTTGATCATCTATATGGAGTAGCAATTTTTTGTTCATTTTTTTAAAAATACTATTTGAGGGAAGACGAGGGCAAGCATAGCCTAATGTTTATTTTTTTTTCTCCCTGGTACATGTCCAATCTTGTTCACATAGGCTTGTTTAGTGAGTAGAGTACCCATAATTATGAAGCTTTAGCCTGGCATTTGAAAGTGCATCTAAGGCCTCATAATGGGTTTTGGTGGATGATGACGAATTATTTAAAGAGCTAATAACATTTGTTAAGTGCATTGACAGCCGAAAAGTTTCAAAATAAGAAAAGAATGTTAAAAGAAAAAAAGAAGACCCCTTAATTTCCTTTTCTCATGAAAAAATACTGGATTTTATCATTTTTTGATTCTGTGTATGTCGTACTATCAATACTATCAAGAGAGACTCAAATTGAGATCTTAAAATGCCAAAAATGCTCAAACTTTGACCTAACACGAGACCTCTTATTGGATTATCCGGCACATTGCCGGAGTCTCCTGTAAGGTTTACTGGCTTTACTCGAGAAGGCTCACCAGAGTGTTCGGCAAAGTGTCAGAGACTCCGGTGGCCTAGTAACCCGCACTCGAGAGGGCTCACCGAAGTATCTGACATAGCGCTGGAGACTCCGGTGGCTCAGGCTATGCAAACCCGAGAGCCTCATCGGAGTATCGGTAAGTTGCCGGAGACTCTGGTAAGTGTCAGAGTGTTCGATCAGTCAGAATGTGGTCCGACGGCTACTTTTCAGAGCCCGAGTATTTATACCCCTCTCAGCCCTTTTTGAGAAGGCTGACGACTCACTCTTGATCAACACACTTTTGAACTCAAAAACACTCTCCCACTCCTTTTCAAAGTCTAAGCTCGCAAGATTTGAGCTAGAGATTTTGAGAGAAGTGCTTCCACTTCTATTGAGTATTTACGGCACCGTCAAGCTTCGTTTGAGTTTGTTACTCTTGGAGCTTTTGCTCTAGACGGCTAGTCGTGCTCGGGAGCTCCCAACTTGTGTGACGACGACACGAGAAGTTTGTTCACCCAGGATCGAGTGAGATTCGGTTCTTTGTGAATCTCTCAACGGAGATGTAGAGTTCCTTCGTGGACTCAAACTTCGAAGTAAAATCTTGTGTCTCTTTGTGCTCTTTTCATTCTTGCAAGTTTATATTGTTCTTGTTGTTCATATTCATAGATTTGCTTCGATCTACTTGCTCACTAGTTTCTAGCTTGTTTAATTGCTTAGATCTACTTCCTATATTATATTCTAGTCTTTTGATTCAAGTAAAATTTATTAGAACTCACTAAAACTTGTTTAGATTCAAATTTCATCTAAGTGCCGGTTTGACCATAGTGTCCGGCAAGTTACTGGACAATCCGGTGATCAGAGTATTCGGCACATTTCCAGAGACTCGGTGGTCTGACAGTTCGTTAAGTTTAATTTTTTAAAAATTATTTTATGTTGCCTATTCACCCTCTCTAGGTAACTTTCAACGTTACATAAGAGTAGTGTTTCCAGTTTGAGTGGATAATTAGATTTCCAACCTAAATTTGTTGCTTGCATAATACTTAAGGATTAATGTTTCCAGTTTGAGTGTACTTTCAATGACTTGCTCTATATTTTCACAGGCTGCTAGGCAAGGAAGGGGCGTGGATCCCACCATAACAAAATACTCTGTAAAAGTTCTACCAATAAGTGATTTTCCGAATATATTGTAAAACTTTCTAGTTTGATGTGTTATAATGGATTCAAGGTTTCAAGCTTTGTTTTTTATCAGCAGCAACTCATATGGTATTGTGCAGCTCAACTATGACCAGAGTGTCTATGGATTTGACAAAACTTCAAGAAGCATGGATTCAGTTATTATGAAAGGAAGTAGGGAACTAGTTACACCAAGAAACAGGCTTCCTTTGGGATACGTTATTGCATATATTCTCTGTTTGGGAGGAAAATGGCTAATTGAAGTAATGAAGACAGGCTATTGGAAACAGAGAATGTATATTCTTTTTGTTCAGATATTGTATGGAAGCCGCTGAATCATATTCTTGTTCATGCCGTGCATTACACTAGCTGTAAATCATTTATTGTTTTCCAGGAGTTTTGATAGGAGTTTATTGTTCAACTGGTTCAGAGATTTTCCTTGTAATATTTTCTTTTGTTGTTCAACTTCCCTGACACAGTATTTTGTTGTTGTTCAACAGCCGCTGATCAAACCGATTTCAATGACCAGATGGTGAACCGGTTAGACTGATTTAACTGAAAAACAACCTGATGATTAACAAATCAAACCAATAACAATCAAAGCAAGAGTGCCACACAAAAACAGGGATCCCAAACGAGACCACCGGCAACCAGTACAAAAAAGAACGGATGAAATGCACTGAACAACATTTTAAATATGATAATCTGATTCGTACACATAATGATAGTGATAACCATACAAGGATTGGTTCCAAATATGATATTACAATGGTGGCTCATATGAATGGCTAAGCTTACGTATCATGCCCGCTTCGTCTACTTTCAGTCGGTTCTTTTTCCAGAAAACAATTAATAATATGCATGAATTTCTTTTGTGCACCTACTAGCACCTGGGAACCAGATTGAATTAAATTGATGGCCTGACTTGTTGTGTCACTAACCTGTCTTATTGCATCTTCTGTACTATTTCTTGAGGGTGAGGAAGAATGTGAAGCTGTTGATGCCACTTTGCATGCTGGTTTAGTGTACTGGTAGCAAGTATTGGCCCTGATTCTTAGCTGCAAAACAGTACAAACAATAAAAGAACTGAAAAACATAATTTTCATTCATGTGCAGCAAGTAATAATTAATAATAAAATTGTTTGCTGAAATTTTTAGATACCTGCAGATTTCCATACTTCTCCTTACCATCCTTGTCCCTCGCTTGTCTTCAAGAATTATTTTTTCCATGACACTCTTATGAAAAAACTTCACCCGTGGTGGTGCAAAATGGTCAATTGGACTCCGAGAAACAAGATTTTCCAAATAGAATACCCTACCAATTGTGATATGATTGCTACTATCAGAAGTAACGCTAAATACAGTAACTACTTTTATAAACAAATTATTTCAAGTTGAACAATAGAACTAGCAGATTAAACAGAGTACCAAGTTCATGCCATGAAAATATAGGAAACTTTTGTTACAATAAATTTTATGCCAAAACAATGCTAAGTGTTTTCCAGTTAGGCTTTTACAAACATCATTTTTGAAGTGGTTACAGTTCTTTGTAGTCAAATGATAAGTGTTTCCATGATACTTTGTTGCAAGCTTCTCAACAAAAGACCGGAATTCTTCACAGAGACATGTCTGTTGTGCCTCGCCACACTGAACATGGGCAACTTTTTTATTCCACCGCAAACACACCATTGAACGTAAAATCATGCGCTCCAAATATTCTATGAAACTTGAAAAATGATACTGCATGCATAGAATCATGCCGAGCAAGTGATCATTTTTTCCCTGGAAGACATATTCTGCACGACTATCCTTGAAACTGCTATCTAAGACAGAGCAACGTTCTTTAATCTGAATCTCCCCATCCCTAATATCCCTTGAAGAATAATTATCCTATTGTCATAAGAAAAAAAAACTGATGTAAGCCCTTTTTTTTGCAATGATTTAGCCTTATTTACTAGCGAAAAACAGAAAAAATGATTCAAACTCAGAATCATGCACCATCGACTTCGGAGTTGAAGATGCCGAAGCCAAGCCAGTAGAAGTAATCGTTCGCGGTCGTGAGGTCGTAGATGTTGAGCACCACCTTCCCTGCCGCGCTCTCGTTCTGGTTGACCATACTCACTTCCTCCTTCTTGCCGCCGGCGAAGCCAAGCCCCACCCCACGAGTCTCCCTGTAGATGAGTAGGAAGACGTCCTCCGTCCTGATGCGTGGCGTGGCGGGAGGGGCGTCGGAGTCAGCATTGCTGACAGAGGCGACGAGGGGGGGGGGGGGGGGGGGGGGGGGGGGGGGACGTTGAGTTAATATGAAGTTACAAATCTAACCTTGCTCTAATTCAAAAAAAATAAAAACATTAGTACCAGGCCACATAAATTTTGTACTGGGTCATCATAAAAATACTTTGGTCAAGTACTTCTATATTTCTAACCATCAGATATAATTGAATGGATGGCTTCGAAGCACTCTATCACAACTCCCAAGACAAAGGCAACGTGGGAAAGGGACGGTTTCTTTCTCGGAGATTTTCTCTCCCTGAGCACATGATCGATGCAAACGCACATAGGTGCCGAAAACATGGTGTTGAACCGTGCTCTAATGCCATAGGCCGTTTGGGTTGAGTGAAGCACCGTACGACAGGGACGCCGAGATGACCGGTGTCCTCCGTTTTCTCCTTTGCAAACGCTAACAAAACCCCGCCGGTTGGCTGGGTTAAATCACGAAAGCGCACCGGCGATCGATCGCGATCGACGACCTCGTCTTTCCTGTGATTCGTCCCGGGAATACATAAGGCACGAAAGCACTCGGTGAGGCGCGCGCCAGGAGGTCTCAGAAACGCCGCGTGCGACAGATGGGCCAGACAGACCAGCCGACGTCGGAGTCCGGCGACACGCCGGCCCGGCAGGGCCACTGCGCGCACCACGACCACCAACGCCGCCGCATGCGGCGGCGCCGGATCCTCGTCTGCGTGGCGTTCGCCGTCCTCGTCTTTCTCCTCCTCGCCGCGGCGGCCGCCATCGTCGTGCTCGTGGTGCTGCGGCCGCGGGACCCGGCGATCGAGCTCCTGTCCGCGAACGTGACGGGCGTGCTCCCGGGCGTCGTCACGCTGCCGGCCGTCTCGGTCCAGATCAACGTCACGCTCCACCTCGTGGTGCGCGTGCGCAACCCGAACCCGGCCGCGTTCCGCCACGACGCGGCCACGGCGACGCTCCTCTACCGCGGCGCGGCAGTCGGCGGCGTCGACGTGCCCGCGGGCACCGTGCCGAGCCGCGGCACGGTTACCATGAGCATGAAGATGACGGTGCAGGCCGACCGGTTGCTGGCGGCGGTCGGGATCGGGGGCCTCATCGAGGACGCGCTCGACGGAGAGATGGAGTTCGAGACGAGGACTGAGTTGCCGGGACAGGTCGTTCTCCTCGGGTTCATCAAGCGGAGGGTAGAGGCAAGGTCGGTGTGCCGCGTCGTCGTCGGCGTGGCCGACGCGAAAGTCCGGCGTCAGGAGTGCCACTACGCCGTCAAGCTCTGAGCGTTGTCGATCCCAAGAATCGTGGATATGGTGTGATATTTCCTGCACGTACTGCATCTGCATGCATCCTGATAGCTGTACATGTACATGTAATAATGTGTTGCGAGAATTTTGGGATGAAAAATTTGAGTGTCCATGTGTGCTTCTTCATTTCCTTCCGCAAACTTTATCTAAAAGGGCATAATAAAACATTGGCAAAGCTGCACTTACTGGGGATAATGGTGGGTGTGTATAAATAATTTTATTTTGATTAAATAGACACATAAATATTACATATAAAACTAAAACTACTAAAACATGAGAAATGATTTTTAAAAATTATAACTAAACTTATCAATTAACCTTCCAAGACTTGTTAAGTGATTTTTGAATCATATTTCCATATAGTTCCTGCTATGCAATAATTATTCGGAAAAAAAACTTCTAACGTGTTTTTATACTCATGAATGACTGCATCTTGGGGTTCTAATCTTTATGGCCTATCCTTTGGACACGAGGTTTCTCTAGGGCTTTGTTCAGTTATGGTTGATCTAAGTGGATTAGAGGGGGAACAAATTCATTACTCTATAGGTGAGGATTCAAACCCTGTCATTCCACTCCAATCCTCTCCTATTTTCTTGAAACCGAATGCCGCCTAGAGGATGATTTGTGTCTTGAAATCGAGGGTTTATGTTGATACTATTATTATTACCGGTCCAAATAACTTTGAGTAGATGCAATGTGGTAGCAATTGGTGTGTCATAACATGGTATGGTTCGAGTTGGACATGCTTATTGGTAGATGTTTGATTGTGACATGGCTAGATTATTTTGGTAGGTCGTTGGTCATTGTCTTAGTTGACCTTCATCCTTACTCCAGCAATTTTTCACTATGTACTAAAGTAATTTTCGACGCGAATGTGTACCTGTGCCTAGTAGGAGTACTATGTTTGGGGTAGTTTAGATCCTTATGTGAATACAAGTTGGTGTGTTTTTTCTTTCTGCAAATGGGCTTGCAATTGCAAATACCATGGTTTGCAACGAAGTTGCTACACCACATGGGGAGAGGATTTTTCCTATCATAAGCTTTTCCTCTCATCTACAAATGTGATCTGTTTACAAGTCTATTCACCCTTCATCTAAAAAAAGCACCTCAATTGACAGCACAAAACGTGTTAATTTGATTTGATGCTAAATGGAAAACATTAAAAACTATACTAATATTAGATTTTTACATGGAAGAAGGAAATTTATTTTCAGGTATAAATATAATGGCGCTAACCATGACTTGATATGTCCAGATGGACACTACTCTGTCTGTTCTTAAATTAATATCGCCGTTGACTTTTAATTTTAACTTTTATCATTCGTCTTATTTAAAAAATTAGAGCTCTTTGGCAGAGAGTTCTCAGCTCTTGATTCTCATTTAGAATTTGGGAAGCTCTGTTAAACGTTGTTTTTTAAAGAGAAGTGATTTTTATCTGATTCTGTGAAGTGATTTTTTGAAATGAACTAAAGGTTAATCCTAATTCTGTGAAGAGATTCTCTGCTCTGATTTTAAAAGTTTATCTTAAAAAATCGAGAATCACTTTCACCTACAGAATCAGAGCTAGGAGCTCGACAAAAGGTACCTTAGTTCAAATGTGAAAAATTTTAAGTTTAATTCAAATAGCTCTAATAATAAATCAAATTATAACAAAATATATAATACTTACTAAATTTTTTTGAATAAAATAAATGGTCAAAGTTGAAGTTAAAAGTTAACGGCGACAATAATTAAAAAACGAAGAGAGTATTTTCTTGGCCGTGTTTTGACGTTTTCCAGGCTGTTCATTTGTTTCACAACAGGCAGGTTGTTAATGAAATTTAAAATACCCTCCCTGTTGCAATTAAAAAAATCTTCCCCTGCCTAATACTACAACATTTCCCATTTTGCATCTCAACTGTTTTGGCCACCCCAAATATTTCAATTTTCAATGCCCTTTTACGGCAACGAAACTATGCGTTCAATTCGAATTTCAAACCGAATCCAGTCCCTTCCAAAAGTGGACGCCCCATAGTCCACACCCAGCTCTGCTTCCAAATCGAGCCTCCAGCTCACCAAACCGCAATATAAAATGGCATCTGACACGCTCCTACCCACTGACTTCTTGGCCTGCGTTTGAAGCGGGCCCATGCGGCAGTGAGAAACTAAAGACGAGGCGGGTTCCGCGGCTAGGGACAGCACCGGAAAAATTCAAACCAGCTGCAGCCAAATTATTTGAGCCTCCCCGCGCGTCCCCGTCTCACTGACGCTCTGTCCCCGCATGTCAGATCTCACAAGGGCGCCTCATCTTTCACACCTGTCCAATTCTGTCGCGCTCTCCGACCCCCGTGTTTCTCTCTCCCTCGTCCCCTCAATATTCCCAGCCGAGCTCGAGCTTCCAAACCCTAATAAGCCGAATATGGGACTGGGAGCCAGCTCCATCGCGGACGCTTCGTCCCTCGCCGCGGAGTGCTGACGCGGGCACGCGGCGTGCTCTGTTTGCGTCTTCGGCGGGGGGGGGGGGGGGGGGGGGGCATGGGGGGAGAGGCGAGGATGGAGCCGCGGCGGATCTCGGCGAGCCCGCGCCCGTGCAGCGGGCGGCGGGTGGTGGCGAGGAAGCGGCCGAGGCAGGAGGCCGTGGTCAGCAGCGTACGGAAGCTACAGCGCCGGGAGATCTGCTCGCGCCGCGACCGCGCCTTCGCCATGAGCGCCGCGCAGGAGCGCTTCCGCAACATACAGCTGCAGGTTCTCCGTCCTCGCGCGGTTACCAGCTATCTAGATGCTTACCTTGTTCTCGTTGGCCGGGCCTGCGGTAGGGTTGCCGCCCTTGCTAGGTGTTAGGAATTGCGGCCGTGAGTTGTCACGGGCCTCGTGCTTAGCTCGGGCTTGGCGGCTCGCCGCTTTTCGTTGGTGGTTACAAGCTACGATTTAGGGAGCAGGGAACGCGAGATCTGCGTAGATTTTGTTGAAATGTTGTTCCTTACTGGGAGGTGGAGTTCAGTGCTGAATGGCTTACTGGCTTATTTGATAGCTGATATCCGATCTATGCGACATGACTTAGATAGCAATGCTGGCTTAGATTTTCCATGAGGTCATCCTTTGGATCATAGCATGCCTACGTCAATTACATAGATTACTCCTCTACTATCTAGATTGTGTTCCCTGTTGGGTTGTTGTTTGTCTTGTGGCTTTGTGGGAGTAATGGCGAACGTCTATTACATTTCATATTCATGTTGTAAGGTCACCAGCCACACTTTTCTAATTAATGGTACAAAGATATTCAGTCCTTGAGCATACTGTGGAAAAAAGTAGTTTCAGTTGTGCACCTGTCGATCAAACCCCTTTGTGCCTTTGCATTGGTCTATTTGGGCTCTTATGGAATTTATGTTTATTCACTTGCATTTTTTTATTTGGTGTCGCTTTGTGTCTGTTTGAATTGATTGGACACACAATAAGATATTGTTTTTATTTTTGGGATTGCAGTAATCCTACTGTATAGGCTTACAGCATGTATCCGACAATCTGACTATCTGTAATAAATGGCCTAAGGTTGTGAAAAAAAATTATATCATTATGTAGCTAGTACCTTTTGCCAAGTTGGAGCTGCCCATGGTGAAAAATGCTGCTAAGCTAGTAAATGATAGCTGCATTGCCACATTTGGTGCATACATTTTCTTATCTATGAATTACTCTCGCTGTTCTCAAATTGTTGTCGTAAGGATTATAAATCTAGTTCATTTTTGAACTTGAATTTTTGTCCTAATAGCCAATTTTTTTTGAGGGAGTACACTGTTCACAATGTAATTAATGGAAGATGAAAGAGCACCTATGTCTGTGGTTTCAAACTCTCAATGGCTAGTCTTAGTTTTATCATCTATACTCCAGTGCTGACCCACAGGCCAATTGGGAGTCTGAAGTCAGCCAATCAATCTATTAAAACTAGTGATTGTGATGTTTTGATTTTTTTTCATATCATTCGTGCAGCACTTGTTTTAACTCTGTTCTGTTTTGGTAATATCACTTTCACTCTATGTTTCTGATAAGTCATCTTTGTCATTGCTTTTAGGAAGAGTTTGACACTCATGACCCAAAAGAGAACAGTTTGCTACTCCCATATTTGAGGAAAAGGTCAAAAATTATTGAGATAGTTGCAGCACGTGACATAGTCTTTGCTTTGTCACAGTCAGGAGTTTGTGCTGCTTTTAGTAGAGGTATGCTTGTCTTCTTGCTGTCCTTTTGTGTGATTTGGCTAATTAATGCTGACATCCACTTATATTTTCAGAGACAAACAAGAGAATATGCTTCCTGAATGGAAGTTCTGATGAAGTAATCCGCAGCTTATTTTACAACAAAAATAATGAATCGCTCATTACTGTATCAGTATATGGTTCAGAAAACTTCAGTGCTCTGCGATGCAGGACAACTCGAATTGAGTAAGCTTTTGGCTTCATACTTTATGTCAATGCTTTCGAAAAACATGCAAAACCATGCAGTAAACTCTACCCTGTCATCTTGCCTAAGAATTTTCTCAACTGTTTGAAGGTACATTCGGCGAGGACAACCAGATGCTGGTTTCCCTCTTTTTGAGACAGAATCCTTGAAATGGCCTGGATTTGTGGAGTTTGATGATGTCAATGGAAAGGTCTTGACTTACTCTGCTCAAGACAGGTACACTCACTTCTAATAATGTCTAGAAAATGCACATTTTATTATGGGTCAGTTAGATATATGCCATTACTCCCTCTGTCTCAATTTATAAGTTGTTTTGGGATTGGGAACTAGAGTTAAGGAGAGTGAAAAAGGTAAGATGTACTAAAAACGAGGAGAAAGATAGAGATAGAGAAGTAATGGAAAGAGAGAAAGGTGCATTGAGAAGTGAAAATGACTTATAGTTTGGCAAAATTGGAAGTGTTCATAATGACTTCTAATTTGGGACGGAGGGAGTTTAATTTTGCAAGTTTTGAGATATGCCATCCCCGTGTGACTTACAAGAGGGTCTCTGTAAGTGGATGACATATGGGTCCGAATGTCGATCTCAAACTTTACAAAATCATAATGGCATGTATCAAATTAATCCTTCTATTACACTGCTCTTATTACTTCTCATTTCTTCGAACAGCACTTACAAGGTGTTTGATTTGAAAAATTACACGCTGCTCTATTCTGTATCTGACAAGAATGTTCAAGAAATAAAGATAAGGTAGTCCAATCTTTTCTTCTTGTATTCCCTTTCCTATCAACTACCTTATAGACACTCGTCATGTGCCTTTCCCCTTTATTGTTGAATGAATTGGCTAGGTGCCATTCAAATGTCACTTTTTGTAATAATGGTGAGCTCAACACTTGAACATGCTTTAAAAAGGCTAGATCTTTCAGTCTCATTTGAAATATCTATTTTGTATTCAGGCTTCCAATTACCGTTTGAACCGGTCAAACCGGTACCAGTTTTCGTGAAAACCGCGAAATCGGTTAAAAACCGCTACAAATGCAAAAATCAGGTTTTGAAATGGAAACCGCGTGGTTTTTCCGGTTTACCGCTCGGTTTTCCCGGTTAATGAACCGGTTTTCTGGTTTAGAATTTTGAAACCAAATCGGTTTGACCTTTTTTTTAAAAAAAATTTGGAACTTTTAACTGAAAACCGGTCGTCCGCCCAAACCGGACTGGATTGGTTTGATTGAAAACTGTGATAACCGGTCTGTTTGGGCGGTTTTGCGAACCTTGTTTGTATGTAACACATGGCCGAGGGCAACAGTAGCTGTCACAGCTACCATGTACTTTCAGCTTAAATGTGTTACCACCTGACAATTTTTGTTGACAATAGGAAAGCTGAGTTTAGCTCTCCCAATGTCAACAAAAGAAATCTGGAGGTAGTAATCTATTTGATGGTCAGTTGGCAATGCATAATTTATTGTCTCTAATTTTTTCTTGACTTGTGACAGCCCTGGGATAATGCTTTTGATTTATACAAAAACAAGCAGCTCTGTACCTCTAAAGATTCTTTCTATTGAGGATGGCACAGTCTTGAAGTCCTTCAGCCACCTTCTCCATCGGAATAAGAAAGTGGATTTCATTGAACAATTCAATGAAAAGCTTTTGGTCAAGCAGGAAGGAGAGAACCTTCAAATTCTTGATGTACATATGCATTTTACCTTCTCACAAATATTCAATATTCTAATGCAATCTCACAAAATAATAGTATATTTCTTTGTTTGGGGTTTAACTAGTACTCTGTACACCTAATGTAGGTAAGGAACTTCCAGCTAACAGAAGTGAGCAGGACTGAGTTTATGACTCCATCTGCCTTTATTTTTCTGTATGAACTGCAACTGTTCTTAACTTTCCGGAATCGGTCAGTAGCAGTTTGGAACTTTCGAGGTGAACTTGTCACATCATTTGAAGATCACCAGTTGTGGCACCCTGACTGCAATACAAACAACATATACATAACAAGTGATCAAGATCTGATTATTTCTTACTGCAAGGCTGCTTCCAATGATTCAGCATCAGAAGAAAATGGTAGGAGTGATCTTATTTTAATATATCCCTCAGTTGTTCATGTTAGTCCCTGTCGCATTCAATTGGCTATACTTCCTTTGATTTTTCGCTTGTTCATTTATTGTCAGATCATGATTCTCAGATTGAAATAATTTAAGTAAACATGCTGTTATTTGATGGCCAAACATAGGCTTGAACTTTATATCAAAGCTTTTTTTTGCTCAATACCATAAACTGTTAGGGCTCCTTTGGAATGCAGGGTTTTCACAGGAATTGTGCAAGAATTTCACAGGAATCAGTTCAATTTCACAGGAAAAACGTAGGAATAGGAAAATTTTCCTTCAATCCAAAGGAGGCCTTAAACTTTTTTGTTGGGGGTGGATTTGACGTCATCTTTTGTTTTCATTTAACATTAAATCTAGATTACTGTAAACACCTCCATCCTGTTCACTTCTTGAAGCTTTAGAAGTATAGTTCAAATTATTTGATAGCACTTATTTTTTGAAAAATTGCTTTCAAGTGCCCTTTAATTCTTGAGCATAATACATGCTTATGAGGCGTAGAAGGAAGTTTCTTGCAGCTAACTGAAGCAGTAACCTGATCTAATGGTCTTTCTTCCTTGCAATGCAGCTGGTTCTATAAACATAAGCAGCATACTGACTGGGAAATGCTTGGCCAAGATCAAGCCTGGGAATCCATGCAAGGAAAAGAAGGCATGGAAGTTTGAAAATACAGTTTCAGAGGCGCTCGAGGACATCACGGCTCTGTACTATGATGAAGACCGTGACGAGATCTACACCGGCAACCGACATGGCCTTGTTCATGTCTGGTCGAATTGAGAGCTGAGACACAGCTTTCCCCTACAATAGGGTAGGGTATTCGACCTGTATGTGTATTAACACCTGCCTTGTGGCACGGCATGGGCCAGGAAGTGGCCCCTGTGGGTACCAATGAGATATGCTTCTTTTTGAGGCAATTTCTTATTTATTCCTGCCTGCCAATAGTTCCCTCCAGCCATTCTCAACATCCAGATTTGTTGTAGAATTTACTAGCCTGTAGCTTTCGGAAATGTTATTCATGTCTCTCGAGTTGATCTGAGTGAGCTGTCCAAGTGTAACCAGTGTAACTTCATTCTAATGGATTTTTTCAGTTCGAAACATAAGTTCTCTAATGTAGTATAAGTGGAAACGCTCATGGTGAACCCTGAAAAATTGAAAACGTTTGGACATCAGCTTAATAGAACATATGCTGCAGCTTTCAGAACAAGGTTCTCCAGTGTTTGAGCTGCGTCCAAATTGTAACAATTTGATTGGTTCTTGGTAATAGAACACCCTTTGGGTTTCAGCGTCAGCGGACTAGATGAGCATGAGCAACGGCTCGTCTTCATGCTGGCTGTTGATGGTGCCCGCCGGCGTTGGAGGGCTAGATGGGATCGTGGGAGTATGATGCCAGAACGTTGGCAAGGAGACGTCTAACCATTTTTTTCAATGTTTCTGGATTCACTGGGCATCGTTCAATGCTTGAATTTAATGGTAACCTTATGGGGACGTAGGACTTTAACTCGTGGACTAGTAAAAAAATAATGAATATGATACCAATTTTGAAAAATTAACAATGAAGATTAACTGAGACGACGAAGTACCACCGATTGATGATGCGGGAACCAGAGTTCAGCAAATAAAATTCCTGCGCTCCAAACAAGCAGCGAAACTGCTGGAGTCCGGTTCGCGCCGGAGCCGTCACCCGTCGGTGTCTCGGTCCACCACCGGCACGGCCGCCCCCTCCCCCCACATAGCTCCGTGCCTGTGCTGAATTGAGCAAAAGACGCAACCATCTTGACGGTCGGCGATCGAGCTGCGACGGCCGCACCTTTCGGCAGCCGGAATTCAACGCGCATCACTACCTCGGCAAGACAGGAGTGCTGGACCGACCAGGTTCTCGAGCACTCGGAAGGGAGCACGTCACCAACCATTTGTTTCGCTTGCTTTTGGAAGTAGATGGTTACGATTTTAGGGAACGGGATCCGCGACGCTTGTTACTTTGATGAGCGTCACAACGTGTGGGCCGGTAGGAGACCCGACCCCTCATGCCGGCCCACATGACAGTGAGCGAGCACCGACGGACGAGCGGCGGGCGATCCCGTTCCGTGTTTCAGCCCCCCAGAGCGAAGATCTTGCATCATAGTCTCGAAAATTTGCAAAGTCGTGCAGTTCGAACTTGTATGCATGGATCTATGGATGACAGGGACTCCGTGAGTGGAGGACAAACAAAATATGATGCTCAAGCATGTCTCCTGCTCGATCCCTTTTTGAGTGGCCTGAATTCGGACCGGCAGAGGAACACGGGCCAAGTGATTTCTGTCTGGCTTCCAATTCAGAATATTGCGCGTCAGAAAATGCAGTGACAGAAAATTGACCACTCTTAACTTTTTTTTGTTGTTTTTTCAGATATTTACAGTTTGATCCCTTTTTACAAGGTGTGTGGTTTACTTTCAGTGAAAAAAAAATAATCTAAAACCACAGGCACCAAGAGGGATTTCCATGACAACCGACGACAACAAATCGATTTCATATCACAGGAAGGGGAAAAGAAGCAGCCATAAGCAAATTCTTCTGCTCTTGTGCCCGAACAATGGGGCCCGGAATGAAACGACGGCTCCAATAATGCCAATTGAACGGCCGGCCGGCAACGGTGGGTACTGAGTCTACCGACGACAACGTGCTAGCTACGACGACCAGCTCCTGAGGAGGGACGGCTTGGCGAACATCTGGTCGAGCGCCAGCACGACGGCCATGGCCAGCGACACCTCCGTCCCCGGCTGGACCACGAGCCGGAACACGTCCGACCCCACCGCCTCCTTCGGTCGGACCTCGGCCACGGCCTGCCGCCGCTCGTCGTACACCGTGCAGCAGCGCCGCAGGTACGACCCTTCCACCTCGTATCCGCCGCCGCCGGCGGCGGATTTCGCCCCGGCGCCGGAGCAGGGCACGACGTGCGCCAAGGACTTGGCGCCGTTCCCGGCGGCGCCGCGCATGTACTGCGCCGCCGGCGCCCGCCGCTTCACGGCATAGAGCGGCGGCAGGCGCGTCTCCTCGCCCCGGTACACCAGGCACTGGTCGGCGCCCAGGCCGATCAGCTTCCTGCGGCGGACGGTCAGCACGGGCCGGCCGGCCGCGTCCATGAGGACCACCTCGGAGCGGGAGTCCGATGCGTAGCTGTCGACGCGGTACACGAGGTTGCCGCGGGCGTCGAACACCGTGAACCCCTTGCAGTTGAACAGCAGCGACTTGAGCCACACCGTCAGCTTTACCGGCTCCTCGTCGGCCGGCGCCGCCGCCGGCTGGCTGACCGACGGCACGGCCACGTTGGGGTGCACCTTCGCCGCCATATGCAAGGCAGGTGGATCAAGAATCGCAGAGAGGAAGAAGAAGAGGTAGTTAGCTAAGCTAGGGGCCAAAGGCAGAGGAAGAAGAAGAGAGCAGTTCGAGCTTATGATTGTGTCACGGTTTGCAAAATGGTGGACTTGAGCAGTATATATACACGGCTCGTGGACAGGAATGCCCCTGGATTATTAGGTTGGGTTGGAGGGGTTTATGTGGCATATGGCCCTCACGTGTGTTGGCGGCAGGGGGATGAGATTAACAACTATATAACCTCCTTAATAATGCTCTGCCACCTTTTTAATAAAGCAAGAGTAGTTCGAAATTCTGGTTGATGGACATCACGCAGACAAATTCTCTAAGTGAGAAAAAGAAAAGATTTATAGAAAATCAGGAATGATACGTGCTTGCCACTTTGAAAAAATTCAGTTTGTACAACTTTGCGCGTGTTCGGATAAGAAATTTTTTGTGGATTTAGGCTGCCCGAAACACTGTAGCGTAGTACAAATTTCACTGTCGACTACAGTAAAAACACACAGCCGCAACTGCAGTCTTGTAAAACGAATGAGCTCTTTATTGTAAAGTAAATATGTTTATAATAAGTATATTTGTTATTTTAATAAGTAATAAAATGTATTATTTTTTAGTGTAGAGTATGATTATCTGAATTCTTCAACCTCACAATTTTATGAGAGAAATCAACTTTTGGGACAGATGAAATGTGACTCAAAGATGCAGAGTTATCTCTGAAACTTTGCATTACGTTAAATTTGACGTTACAAAAACATCATAAACCTATTTTAGCACATTTGCGGTCACCATCATCTCAGTCGATGCGCCACTCGAGCGTGTCAGATTTCAAACTCCTCGCACTGTTTAGCCTATTGTTGCTGGACGTCCCTAGCTGCTCCTCCTCCAGCCGGTCAAAATCATTTCTGAAACGCGGATTGGACCGAGGCTGGTGGCCGCGAGACCCGACGCGTGGCGGGGCGGCCGGGCACGGGCGGCCAGGATGAGGCGAGCGCGCGTTGCGGGGGCGGCCGAGATGCGTTCCCCCCGCCCGCGCCGCCCTCTCTCGTCACCGCGCGGCGGGGTCGGCTGGAGATTACGAAAACAACGATTGATTAGTGGCGACCACCAAGCGATATACTCTATATATATATACAGCGAAGATCTTTATCTCGAATCAGAAGCCCAGAACGGGAAGAAGATTATGCCGGCGTGATGATCTGGCATCATAAGATTAATTATGTTATTAAATAATATAATTAGCATCGTATGGTTATGAAGGGAGTACTTGCAGGCTGATCAACGCGTGGATATTTTCTCTGGTGCTATGATGGAAGAGATGATGTAATAAGCATGGGATACAGAAAATTTGTTTATGAAAGGATGCATGTGTTATATATACGTACTATATATACGTATTTTCATCATTTTTTAGTTGATGTTGTTGTTGATTTTTATAATTCATTTTGACTATCCATTTTATTAAAAAATTTTATTCGAATATGTAAAATTTTAAGTTATGATTCAAATAACTCTAATGATAAATCAAATTATATGAAATTTATCAAAAAAATTTAAATAAGACGAATGGTTAAAGTTGAATTTTAAAGTCAATGACGACATCAATTAAAAAATAGAAAGAGTACATCATATTTCCATTTTTTATCATTAGTTTTTTGCTAGCAAGAAAATGTATACTCTCTCTCTCTCAATCTGGGATTCACACAATAATATAAATAAATTAGGTAGCTATCGGTTGCTGCTCCAATATGGAGCATGTACTTTCTAAAATAATTTCTTCCATTTAATGCGCTGATTCGTAATCGCAACTAAGCTGTGCGTCCACAAGCAACAGATCGACCAGATCCACGAATACAGGAATGCACCTACATCATCACGGTGTGTACAAGCTCACTACCATCCACACGAGCCTCGGAAACGTATGGACACAATGCAGGATTCAGAAGGTTCACGAACTGCTAAGAACACAGCAAGGTTTGTCATGTACTACTAAATATGCTTACAAAGGTGATGATGCTGACGAGGCGATATTTTTTAGCTGTGTACGATCCAAAGAGGTCACATTGCAGGCAGCACAACCAAAAAGATCTAGGTATCAGACGCCAAGATATACAGGTGGCTACATAGGACAACCATAACACTAGCGTAGAGCTGCATGAGCTTGACATTTTCCTCTAATTAAACAAAACATGATTGATGCTATCATCGTTTAGCGATCGAGTAAATAATGATTAATGATCTGGTGGATGACGTGCTTCGAGCAATTTTCGGTTGCATCCCGACGTAGATCCTTCGGCTGGTAGCTGTTCGTGGCTGGTTGGTGTACTATGTACAAGTTTATGATTTCGTTTGAACCGCTAAAATCGGTCGAGACTGATTTGATAAAAACCACAACAACCGTAAAAACTGGTCGAAAACTGTTTTAAATCGAAAATGCAAAAATTTAACGAATTACTACGGTAAACACCTCGGTTCCATCAGTTAGCCGAACGGTTTCAACGGTAAGCTGAGCGATTTTAACGGTTTTTCAGTATTCTGAAATTTTTCAAATTTTCAAAATTTTTAAAACAAAAACCGGATTACAATGGTTTGATCGAAAACCGTGAAAACCGAGTAGTTTACTGCGGTTTTGGGAACCCTGACTATGTGTTATCTGCAATCTTTTCTGTTTTGGGAGGAAAATGGAAGTGCCATCCAACTCAATTCATAGTTTGCCTTTTGTTTTCTTTGTTAAGCTCTCTTTTTCCTACTAGTGCATCTAGAATAATTGATGGCCTTTTGTTGAAAAATATTGTGTACAGTGACGATTACTTATATTGAGTGTCCTTAATTTGCATGGTCGCGCCTGTTTGTTAATTAACTAACTAGATATGCTATCACAAATCTTCTCTTTCCAACAACATTTTGATATATTTAGATTATACCCCATACCATGTAGTACAACATTTGGAGAATCATTTCTGTTCATAACCAATCATTGGATACGTTTATCATTGGTACATGCAGAAAAATGGACTGACCTTATTCTCTAGATATCAGATAGTTAGGTGCTTCATTTTGAGAACCACAGTATGGAGTTTATAGGAATTGGTCACGGACTTAGAAAAATCATAATTATTCACCAAGATTCTGGTCCCTGCACAGACAAAAAAAAATTGCATAAATTGTTTTTTTTCCAATTTCTTAGCAGAATAATGATGAGTCAAGGATCACGTCCAAATCAGGACTCTACAGATTATTCATAGCAGTGGTGGTGTTCTAGCTAGAGACTAGATCATCCTTCTCACTTGGCTTCTAAGTTGAGATATTTGGCTATTCAAGTCTTGGTTTATCACATTATATAGCCTCATTTGAGAAAACATGGTAAGAAGTTGAGCTGTAGCCTTTTGATTGTACGTTGTTACACAGATCTCTTCCTCTTCAATCTCAGTCCTGATTTTTTTTCCTGTGAAAATTAAATAATGCCAACGAAGACTTTGCTACCTCCGTCTCAATAGATGTTTATTTTTAAGTTTTAATGACTACAGCTTTGATCAACAATTTTAATATATTTAATTAATTTTAATAATATAAATAACATATATTATGAAAATATTTTTTTTAATAAATTTAAAAATATAAATACTAAGTTTTTAAATTTAATCAAATTTATAAAAATCATTGGTCAAAGTGATAGTAAAAAAAACTAGAAATAAACTTCTATCAGAGGAAAGGAAAGGAGTAATCTTTTCGTTGCAAGGGGTGGGTTGGGGCATCACCATGTCAGTTCAAGATCGCAACTTCTGCAACACTTTTTTCAGTCTTTGTGACTACGGGTAGCGCCCATTCCATTTCCTGTTCGTTCTGACGATCTACGCACCGAACGGACGCGCTTCTGGGTCCCTTCACGATTAGACTGCCCTGGAGGGACTTTGCCGCGCTGCCATTCGAGAAAGGAAAGGAAACGAGCTGAAATGATTCTGCCCATGTTACTCGATCAGCCTGCTAGGGTCAGTAGTATAGCCGATGCAGAGCATTCACATCTGCGCGCCAGTTGCAGGAGACGACCGGATCGACGAGTCCAAGAGAAACTGTCATGCGATCGACATGACATCGGTCAAAGCAGCTGATTGAGAGGCTCGAATTGGCAGCCACATTATCTGTCTGCGCAACTGCCGCGCTATCTTCAGACAGCAGAAGGTGCCGGCACAGTGGATGAACAGTGTGTCAATCAGTTTGTGCTAGTTTGCACTTTGCATTACTGGACTGTGCTGGTAGGAGTAGCTGTCTTGAGCCTTGACGCTTCACTCTTCACTGTATCATCAGCTCGTTCAGTTCAATTAGTACTCCAGTATTAACATGGCTGAGCCTAAAAGTCCATTGAAGTGGTTAGTTTCATGTATATTCTGGATGTGAGCTGAGGCTGCTTTTCTTTGCGCATCAAAAGCTTTTCAGGTTTGCGCTTTCCCTTCTTTTCGTTACTGATGCCTGAACTGTGGCAGATGTTAAGCGATCTGTCATCAGAAAAGCTGGGATGCGATTTGTCATCTTAATCACTTTAGATGTACTATTACGAGCAAGCGTCTGCTTAGATGCATGCATTATACTTTCACCTTAATCTGCAGAGATCTTCTCGCGGGGATGCGATTTGTGATCTGTCACTTTCCCGTTGATTAATCCCCACTAATTTCCTCTTTTCCCAGGGAAAGATCGATGCCCATGTGTAGGGTGTAGCCCGAGCAGTTGTGTTTGTTATTAAAGTGTGGTGATATTTTTTCGTTGTTCAAGAGTGTAGATGCGAGAGTTTTGTGTCGATAATAGATCTATGGTTCAGATAATAGATTTGTAGTTCAGATATAGTCAATACTTTCAGATCTAATCGTCGGAGTCGTGAAAGACGATCCGACCATCTGCCCTTTGTCGATGCGGTCTTCTGCGTTAGGACAGCGTCGGTCGGTGGAGAGGGCAGTGGCGCAGAAGTCACGACGACGTTGTGGATCTTCCGGTGACAGCGGTGGTGCTTCTCGTCGGCACAGCGTCCCCTTACATATCGAGTTTAAGGTTTATTGGTAGGATGCGGCGATACGGATGAATTTAAGTCATGAGTCTCGACCGGCCTCCACCTCTATTTATTGTGGCGCTGGCGACAGGGGCTCACCAGCCATAATGGGTTGGGCGCCCACAGTCAGAGCGCGATTAGGTCAAAGACCTATTTAGATCGTTGGGCTAAAACGGGTGAAGATCAATTTCTAACATTCTCCCCTTTGATCTCACTTTATACTTTTATCTTTATTACTTTTTAACTTCACCCATTCTATTACAGATTAATGCAAAGAACTGTCTCATCATCACGATCAATCGCCGATAGACTTAACAGTTATAATATATTTTTCTGTTCTGAAATAGTTACTATATATTTTGGGCCATTTTTTAGTTCAGAAATCACAGACTTTCACTTAAACCCATGCCAGCAATATGTTCTATGAATACTTTGGGTGGTAAGGCTTTAGTAAGCGGATCCGCTAGCATCGTTACGGTGCTTATATGCTCAAGACTTATGATTTGATCTCGAACTTTATCTTTCACAATATAATACTTTATGTCAATGTATTTGGCAGCACCACTTGACTTATTATTGTGTGCATACATTATTGCGGTTTCGTTATCGCAGTACAATTTAAGTGGTCTATGGATGTCGTCAACCACTTTTAAACCGAGTATAAACTTCTTAAGCCAGTTTACCTGCTCCGTAGCCTCATAGCATACTACAAACTCGGTATACATTGTGAACAATGTAGTAATGGTATGCTTTGAGCTTTTCTATGAAATAGCTCTTTCAGCGAGAGTAAACACATATCCAGATGTAGACTTTCTATCATCTTCCGCATAATCAGAATCTGTGTACCCCACTATATGGAGTGAATCTGATTTTCTGTACGTCATCATAAGGCCTTTTGTTCTTTGCAAATAACACAAGACTTTCTTTATCAATTTTCAATGCGCTATTATAGAATTGCTCTGGAATCTGTCAAGTAATCCAGTAACAAATACTAAGTCAAGGCGTGTACATAGTTGAGCATACTGTAAGCTTCTGACAGCTGAAGCATATGAAACCGTTTCTATTTGATCGATCTCATATTGGTTTTTGGGGCATTGAAAATCCTCATGTCTATCGCCCTTGACTATAGGTGCAGGTGATGGACTACATTTATAGATACTATATTTCTTTAATACCTCTTTGTTTCTATTTCGGTGAATTTCGATTCCTAGAACAAAGGAAGCTTCATCAAGATCTTTTATGTCATAGTTTTAGGACAAAATCTTCTTTATCTCCAGTAGCAGACTGACATCACTATTAGCTAGTAGTATATTATCCACATACAGGATTACAAAGATAAACTTCTCATCTTTAAACTTTGAGTAAACATAGTTGTCTTCTATATTTTTTTAAACCTAAATTTCTTTATCGTGCTGTCAAACTTCAAGTACCATTGTCTTGAAGCTTGTTTTAACCCATAAATCGATTTTTTTAGACGGCATCCCATTCTTTCATTTTCTTCCATGACAAAACCTTTCGGTTCTGCTATGTAAATATTTTCCTCTAAATCTCCATTGAGGAATGCTGTCTTTACATCTATCTGATGTAACTCTAAATCATAATGAGCCACTAGTGCCATTATAATGCTGAAGGAATCTTTACATGAGACGAAAGAAAATGTCTCATTGTAATCAATCTCTTCTCTTTGAGTAAAGCCTTTTGGCATAAGTCGTGCTTTATATCTTTCTACATTCCTTTGAGAGTCGAGTTTTGTCTTGTAGACTTATTTACAGCCTGTTTTAGCTTCTTTAAGAATTACTTTCAAGTCTCAGACTTTATTAGTCTTTATGGGCTTTATTTCTTCTTCCATAGCCTCAAGCCATTTTGAAGAGTTTTTGCTTCTCATGACTTCTTTAAATGAGATGGGATCATCCTCCATTTGAAATTCTTCTGTTTGATAAACTTCATAGTCATCAGGAATATCTGATCTTCTTACTCTTTGAAACCTTCTCGGGGCCTCTTCATTCTGTACATTTTCTGTTTGAGGCTGTTGCTGCTCTCCCTCATCTGTGGCAACGGGTTCTATAGAATTCTGAGAAACAGGTTCCTCATTGTCATTCATTGTTGCCACAGAAGGAACAATAACTGGTGCTTGCACCACAGTATCTCGCACTGTCGGTGCAGCGATAACAGGTAGTGAGAAGAATGGCTTTTGAATCATCGAAGTAGACGCGTACGCTCACTTCTCTTCAAAATCAATCTCTCGAGCTACCAGACTCTCCCTCATCATCTCATCCTCTAAGAAGACAGCGTGTCTCGTTTCTACAAACTTTGTATGTCTGTTTGGACAGTAGAAACGAAAATCTTTCGACTTTTTTGGGTAACCAATAAAATGGCTACTCACTGTTTTGGGATCTAGTTTTCCAAGATTTGGGTTAAATACTTTTGCCTCAGCTGGACTCCCTCACACACGCAGGTGGTTTAGTGAGCGAATTCTACATTTTCACAATTCATACGGTGTTTTCGGCACCGATTTACTGAGTACTCTGTTGAGAATATGAATAGCGGTTTTTAACGCCTCTATCCATAAACTTAATGGCAATGTGGAATAGCTCATCATACTTCGCACCATATCCATCAAGGTACGGTTGCGTCTTTCTGCTATTCTATTTTGCTGAGGTTCGTCCGGTGTAGAATACTAGGCCACTATTCTATTTTCCTGCAGAAACCTTGCAAAAAGTCAATAAACTTAGCCATATGGGGTATGCCGACCGTAGTACTCGCCCCTATGATCGGATCGGACTATCTTTATCTTTAAATCGTGTTGGTTCAACTTCAGCCTTAAATATCTTAAATTTATCCAATGCTTCATTTCTTTCTTTGATTAGATAAATATATCTATGTCGAGAGTAATCATCCGTGAATGTTATGAACGAGTCATAACCATCTATACTCTTCACAGAAAAAGGACCATAAATATCTGTGTGAATAATTTGTAAAACTCATGTGCTTCTTTTTGCATCTTTCTTGATTTTCTTTACATATTTTAATCTCGATATTGTTCTAAGTCTGAGAACTCTAGTGAAGGAAAAATATCATTCTTAACTAGTCTTTCTATTCTCCTCTCGAAATATGACCTAAACGACAGTGCCATAATTTCGACGATTCATCTAGAGTTCTTTTTCGTTTTCTGTTTACATTGATTGACGAGGATTCATTTTCTTTCTCGCACACAACGTTCTCATTATCGCATATAACATTCATATTATCACGCAGTGATAACAGGTAAAGCTCATTTTGTAATATGGCAAGACCAACACATTCTTTATTAAATATTATTTCACACTTGCCATTTTCAAAATAACAATCATAACCATCATTACCCAAACATGAAACACTAATCAAATTCCTCTGTAGAGAGGGTACATAGAGAACATCTCTAAGTACAAAAATAAAGCCATCAGCTAGCTCTAATGAAAGATCGCCAACGGCTTCAACTTCAGCTTGGACTCCATTTGCAACTTTAGTGCATCTTTCTCTTCTTTACGTAGTCCTCGTCGAACGAAATCTCTACAATGAATTAGCAACATAAACAGTTGCTCCAGAGTCAATCCACTAAGTAGATTTCAAATATTACAAATATAGGGATTCATTTATGAAGGTAATAATGTTCTCATCTTTTTTTCTATGATCATCTTTAAATAGGAGGGACAATCATTATTGTAGTGTCTCGTCTTCTTGCAGTGAAGACACTGGTCCTTGTCTACGGTAAATTTGTTCTGTTGAGGCTGATGGACATAGGCTTTTCTCTTGTTCTTTGAGGAGTGACTGTTAAAATTCTTTCTTTTATTGTCTTTCACATAGTTGATAGAACCACTATGTAAAGCTTTAATTTTGTTTTTCTTTTGCACACACATAGCAATGCACTTTTTCAAGTCCCATATTTCGGGTTGCATATTGTAATTGACAACGAAAATGTCAAACTCTTTTGATAAAAAAGCAAAAATCAGATGGATAAAGAGCTCATCCTTAAGACTCAGATCCATTGGTTTGAGCTTAGATGCCATGTTGCTCATTCTCAGTATTTGCTCTCTAATGCCACCGTTACCACCAGAGTACCTTTCTGTCACAAATTGTTTAATAACTTGTGTAACATATGTCTTTGAAGAGCCAGTTAATTAACTCTTTATTCTTTTAAGGTACTCTGTGATAGTGTCACATTCTGAGATTTAACTCATAATTGCAGGCTCAATCGTGTTATTTATCACAGTTATACATTTTTTGTTGGCTGTGGTCTATTTTCTATGCTCAAAGTCATAGGACATCTTTAAGGGAGCAAAGTCCCTCTGTCTAGTCTGTCAAGCAGCCTCAGTCTTATTTTTTTTCTCACTGGCTCCTCAGGCTCAGTGGAACATGCTGTGGTGAGAACCCAGTCCACTTCAGCCAAAATAAACGCTAGGTTTATCTTTTTCTTCCACTCTCTATAGTTGTCACCATTGAGAGTGGAAATCTCTTTAATACAACTCATCAAGTTGTATCCTCCTGTAAATAAATCAAATAAAATGAGAACATAATAACAGTAAAATTATATGTCTTATTTTCAACGTTGGTAAAAAATATGACATACAATTTTCTATTATACATTAAATTTACATCACCGTTGGGCAAAAATAGAAATAATGTATAAAATGTCAATTACAAAAAATTATAATATTGTTATTATCAACGTTGGTAAAAAAATAACAATATCATAATTATCTGAAATTTATTACTATTTTTACAAAATTAAATTCTCCCGTTGGTTCGAATTTAATAATGAAAATAATTTCTTTAAGTACGCAGCGAAAAACAAAATTCTTTAATTTTCAGAAGCATTTGCTTTATTTTTCTGTTCTGTCAAAATTATATCGTTGGTTCAAATTTTAACAGATTTAATTAGGTAAAAAATTACCTAATTAATCAATTAAAAATGCCTCTGAAAAAGAAATGGAACAACTTTTCTTTTAGGCCGAAATTAGAATTCGGTGTGGCCCATTGGCCTATTGCAATTCGGGCAAAACAATCTGGGTTCGAGCCGAAAATTCACTCTTCCACATGGGCCAAATCTGCCCTATTTATCCATCGCGCGATCTGAACCGTTGGATTCAGATCTAACAGACGCGCTCTTTTTTTCGGAGAATATATAAAAAAAAGTGAACTTCCTTACAACCCTAACCCTAATTTATTTTGCTCCTCTTTCCCAGCTCTTTTCGTGAGTTCTGCTTGTGGCAGCT
>BCLG01000620.1:157959-169092 GCA_001602295.1 Zoysia matrella | reverse complement strand
AGGCTCTGGCTCGGCACCTTCGCCACGCCCGAGGCCGCGGCCCGCGCGCACGACGCCGCCGCAATCGCGGTCTCCGGCCGCGCCGCGTGCCTCAACTTCGCCGACTCTGCGTGGCTGCTCCCGCCGCTCTTGCCGCCGCCCGGGGTGATGTCCAGCGCGCGGGAGGTCAAGGGGGCCGTCGCCGAGGCTATCGAGGCGTTGCGGAGGCGTTCGGCAGAGACGTCCGACGAGGAGAACGGCTGCGCCTCGCGGCCCGCGGTGGACGACGGCGGTAGCTCGCCCGCGGGCAAGCCGTCAAGCGACTTCGCGTTCGAGTTCGATGACGGTTTCATGTTCGGAGGCATGGACGATGCCGAATCGTACTATGCGAGCTTGGCGCAGGGGCTGCCCGTGGAGCCGCCGGCCACCGCAGCGTCGTGGGAGGACTGCGAGTCTGGCGGCACTGAGATGGCGCTCTGGAGCTATTATTAGACTGGGTGCATAGCTCTGTGTATAGTTTGTGTGCCCTCCTGAGCGAGTCAGCAGAAATTTTTGCCGTCTTCAGAAGTAGATTGTCGCGTTTATCGTTTAGTTTCCCGTTCCTAGTTTCCAAAGCTAAATTTAGCGTCTTGTACTGCTT
This sequence comes from Zoysia matrella, assembly GCA_001602295.1. Lineage (NCBI taxonomy): Eukaryota > Viridiplantae > Streptophyta > Magnoliopsida > Poales > Poaceae > Zoysia > Zoysia matrella. The sequence continues at coordinate 168,473 of BCLG01000620.1, read as the reverse complement.
CTTTTCAAAGTTTAACTCAAAAGGTTACGGTCTTAGTGTATTGCTTTCTCCTTCCGTTCTTAAATTGATGTCATCATTAATTTTTAATTTTAATTTTGATCTTTTATTTTATTTAAAATAATTCTATAAATATTATGTATTTTATTATAATTTAATTTATTGTTATAGTTATTTGAATCATAATTTAAAATTTTACGCATTTCAACTAATTTTTTTAATAAAAACGAACAATCAAAGTTGAAGTTAAAAGTCAATTATGACAACAATTAAAGAACAGATGAGTAAGTTATTTTCTTAGTTTAACTCAACCGTAATCAGTCAGTCTATTGAGATATTGGCATGTTGCCGAAGAAGTTAAACAGCCTGACCTATGTCGAGGTAAAGAAATTCAGGCATGTATCCCCTTGAGTTCAAGTCTTTTCTAGTTTACAAACATAACCAGAAACAGCATCAGTTTTTTCTCCTTCGCTTCATTGACCGTGTCCAGGCTTTTAGTGAATCTTGTTTACACATGCAGATCATATTTCAATTTCACTCCCTCCCTTTGACTCTCGTGGAGGGCTCATCCTGGTAGCATCAAGAATTCATCCTTTTTTATGAAAACATTACTAGCAATTCAGCGTGTCGCTGCGTCGACCGATCATCGGGGAAGGAAGCTCACACAGCGACGCTTCGCAAGTGGCTTGCTGCTTGACATGGATGGACTGGACATCAACGCGGCGAAGGCAGCGAGCGAGGCCTCCTCCGTCGCCGGGCACTTGCCTGCCCGCTTAAACATGATGGGCTTCGGCGTTGCGTCGCCGTCTTCCCCGTTCTGGTTCCCATTAGAGTACGACGGATCTGCTTGCCCGCGCTGCACGTTGCTCCAGTCATACTCGTACTGTACCAAGTTGTCTCAAGGTGCAGAGAAAACAACGACTTTGATCTCCTGCGGTGCGCTCAACCCTCGTTGGGTCATCAACCTGTTTCTTTTTGGGTCATCGTCTGGAGTAGTCTTTCCGGGGAATTTCCTTGTTGATGCAGAACATGTCAACAGCAGAGGACAGGGTTGGTCAGAGTCTTGGGCGCAGATTAAACGTAGGGCGACACTTGTCGATTATGGCTGATCTTGTTTCTCCCAGGGTCAGTCATCCTTAACAAATGTCGGTGTGCCAGGTAAATCTGGCACAGGTCAAACATGCCACAGGTCCCAACGAATTAACAAGGCTGACCCATAAGTGACGGCTGAAAAGGTGATATCTGGCCGCTGATTTCTTTTGTCTAATGCCAATCCACTGTAGTACTACTAGTCTAGTACTCCACCGGAACGTGCTTGCCTGACCAGGTTGACATGCATCAGGTTCATCAGGTATGAACGTGCATGTACGACCTGGAATGGAAGACCAGACCAGATACAGGCCAGGAAGCGGCGAAAAGTTCACATCCTGATGATGAGCTTAGCTCCGACGACTTTCCTGGACAGGAAGGAAACGAGTAGGATCCATAGGTTGACATCAGGTGCCATCCCCCACCCCTACCGTCCGCCTCCCGGCTCTCCCCCATGCCGGTCCGCCGCCCCTCCCCGCCCCACTCCTCTGTTGCCGCGCTTTCTCCCCTTTCGCCGTCGGTTCATCGCTTCTGCTCTGGGTGTCCTGTCCTCCCTCTCTCTGCTGCGCGATTGGATTTGGAACCTTCCACATGGGACACCGAGGCTCGTAGACGGACGGAGCAGAGCAGAAAAATTGTGCAGCAAGTGGAAAGGGAAGCGGGAAGCCATGGCGTTCCTCCTCCCCAAGCTCGGCACCCATCCTGCAAATGGCCCCTGACCCCACTCCCCAAGCCGCAGCTTGGCCTCCAGTTCACGGCGGCGGCAAGCTCCACGGTTCCGGCCTGACGCAGGCTGCGGCGCCGGGCCACCTCAGCCTACTTCTGCTGCATAGCGCATCGCAGCAGGAAGCCACCACCACCGTCCCCCCTTCCAAGTCCACGGAGACCAAGAACCGGCACAAAGGCACGCTTAGCGACGACCTGCGTTCCGTGTTCATCCGGAAACCCAACTACGTTATCTATCGGTAAGGTGGCCTCCCTTCTTTCCTGTGGCTACTTCAGTTAACCTTAGCTCAATCCTTTTGAGAATCCTTGGCTCATGACAGGACAGGACAGAGGACGATGTTCATTGGTGCGAGCTGATAGGGAAAGCTAATCCAGGTAGCTTCACCTCACCTGTCGCTGAATGGTAAATTGACAATGATGTCACTGACAGTGAAAAATGTTTACATTGGGAGGAGGTCATTCCTCAGTATAGACTTGAACAAGGATTTCAAAGAAACTTGCTCGTCAGGGGGAGTATTCTCTTTATCGATCATGATTACCTGGGATCATTAGGAACATTGATACTTAAATTTTTTTGGACAAACAATACTGCATAGCAGTTTATTCTCTTCAGGGTGGTTTCTTCCTGCCACTGGAAATGTTTACTCCTGTTCTGAAAACCTCTGTCTGGATTTTTTGAGCTGTTGGAGTACTTGCTTACAAGCTGCTTTCTATTTATAGTCTCCTATAAAAACCAAATTTTGTCGCTAGGATATGTTGAGCAGAGAATGACATGACGAGTGGTGCATCAAGTACATTTATGTGGGTTCGTATCTTAATCAAGGATTCTAGAAACCATCCATCAACCACCCATGCGATCCATAAACTAAGCCTGTGACATGCTAAAGTTTTCTTCAGGGTGATTCAGGCTCTAATAATTTGGCATTGCAACCTTTTATCAGGTTTGGAGACTATCAACTATTTTATCAGGTTTGGAGTTCTCATCATGCTTTCAGAGTCTAACAGCAAAGACAACCTTAGCTCAATCCTTTTGAGAATCGAGAGATATGCAGGTGCTGCGAATTGGAGTAATTAGTTCCGTGGTGATTGATCATTTGGAGTCGCTGCATAGGAAATTATAGCTTGCAATTTTCAGGAGAAATTATAAGCCCTCCTTCAGACGTGATGGATTGGTATTCATATCTAAAGGCAAAAACATTGTACCTGAACCTTTAATGTTAAATTTGTAGGCTTCAATATTTTATCAGGTTTGGGGTTCTCATCATGCTTTCGGAATCTAACGGCAAAGACATTAAATCTGAAGTATTCTCTTGAATTAGTATTTTTCTTGAGTTAATAATTTTTTTGATTGTATCATTAGCACGGGCTTTAGGACTTGAGTACTTTAAGTTTGATAGGTTCTTAGCGAGAGGGGACGTTTTCAGCATACAAAACAATTGGAATTGTGGCTTGCAATAAGCAGGATGATAAGCTGCATCGTTGCAATATGATCTACTTCAAGGTAAACGTCTATTTGTCTTGCTTCAAAAACACATTAAAACATAATCTACTTCAACAATGGTGATTAGTCCCTTCAGTTTATACTTCCATTCATTTGTGTTTATACAGTCATTAGATGCACCATTGGAATTACCATATGCACCAGCCTACTTTGTTCTTCTACCCAATGAACTTGCTGAAGGTATGTATCCCAATTGTTTTTTGCTGTATTTTAATTATGTAATAAATTAGTAGTCTATTAGAGAGTCTTCTTGTCTGTATAAGAGAGTTACCCAGCTATTGCTTATCCTGCTATATTACAATAGCTATTAGAGAGTCTTCTTGTCTATATAAGAGAGTTACCCAGCTATTGCACATCTTCGGCTCCGACCATAGCTACATCCTTGCCAGATTTTTATTCTTTTCCACACCATTCAAGCTTGCTGCTCTCTAAGAAAATGACACTCTTCTTGCTCAACATACTTTCAATTATCGCATACTTTGAGCAATGCTCAATGGTAATCTGAGCCGAGTTTAAATGGTTCAAATCATACCGGCTTGCTGGTCCCTGAAAATAGTGAATTGTTTTTATATGGAACGATTGATTATATGGCGCTCTGCTGCTTCAATTGGCAGTTCATGCGGTGTGGAGGAGCTTTTTATTCTTCTTGCTCAACATACTTTCAATTATCTCATACTTTGAGCAATGCTCAATGGTAATCTGAGCTGAGTTTAAATGGTTCAAATCATACCGGCTTGCTGGTCCCTGAAAATAGTGAATTGTTTTTTATATGGAACGATTGATTATATGGCGCTCTGCTGCTTCAATCGGCAGTTCATGCGGCGTGGAGGAGCTAGGGAATGGCGGACCGTGAGGCGACGCAAGCTGCGCTTCGGTCGGCAATGGCGCACGGCTTTGTGGAGAATAAATGGGGGAAAAAGGGCTGGGCAGGGGCGGCCGAGGTTCGGGCGGGTGCTGCGCGGCAGAGCAGCGGTGCTCGCAGCCTTTGCGAGGAGGCGCAGAAAAGGCTGAGACGTCGATCGTCGAATCAACTGTGAGAATAAGTGAACAATAATTCGACCAATCAGAGCTTGAGAAATCCTTCCAACTTTAGACAGTGTAAGATGGCAAGGAAGGCAAAGCGGAAGTTAATGCTGCCACTGGTGTCCCTGAATTAGTGGTGGACGGAACGTGTGTGCTAGCTTTTTTTTTCCTTCTCCTTTTGGGTATTTACATATGGCAAATACTCTATTCGCTAGATAAATACATATTGCCTTCGTATGCTTTGTTATCTTAACATATTTTATACTGAACTATATACGCTAATAAGCGGTGTGAATATTATAGTATAGATAGTTTAAGTAAAACAGGTTTTGATGATAGCATGTTGTCTTGTACCTGTAGTTTAATGTATATAGTTTAATTATTACGGGCACTGCATCATGTTGTTCTAAATCGGAATGAGTATTGCGTTAAGTTGTTTTCTATATCAGAGAAGGATTGAATCATGTTAACCTGCCCGTATTGCAATACGAACATTTGAACTAGTTTATGGTGAAATGAGAAAAAAAAAGTCGTAAGAACACACAGAGCGACAGGTAGTGTACACGAAAAAAAAAGTCATAAGAATACACAACACAGAGTGACAGGTAGTGTACCACGTACGCACGTGAGGAAATTGAAATTCAAAAGTGAGCCAAGGCCGTCAACCCGTAAGGAGTCCAAGGTTGTTCTACGGTCAAACACGGAACTGTGCTGCGGCTTTGCTCCCGTTCACTACTTAGTACTACTACGAAGTCCGCTGCAACTATAGATGTCCAAATGGGTCGGATCGAGCGGGCCAGCATGGAGCACGAAAAAAAAGCACGGCCTAAACACAGCACGGCCCATAGTTATTCGGGCCCATGCTGACACGGCTTGGACTGCGTGCCGTGCTTGAGCTGGCGCCTGAGCCCACTGGGCGGCACGGCCCGGCCCATTAACGACGCAGCCCGATTAGCATGTTAACGGCCCAACACGGCACAGCCTGTTAACGGCCCACCAACTAACCCTATTCGCGGAGGCATATAAATTCTCTCAACTCACCCCTCTCCCTCAGCTCCCCAAGCTGCCCGCGACCCACTCGGCCACTCGCGTCGTCGCCTTGCTCGCGTCGCCGGATCTCGCCGCCCACGCCGTCAGCTCTCGCCCGACGCCGCGCCACCGGATCTCGTCGGCCAGCTCCCGCCCGACGCCGCGCCATTAGATCTCATCGGCCGGCTCCCGCACGACGCCGCGCCATCGTATCTCGATGGCCGGCTCCCACCCGCGCCCTCTGCTCGCCGCCCGCGTCGCCGACTCCCGCCCGCCACCGTGCAGCCGAGTCCCGCTAGTCTCCGTGCCTGCGCCGCCGCTTCCCCTCGCCGTCGGTCGCCCGTGCCTTTGTTGGCGAGATCTGGCTCGTCGCGGCGTCGTGCTGGGCCGGTGTGCCCTAGTGGACTGGCTTGCTTAACGGGCCGGCCCGGCACGGCAAAACAGTTACGTACCGTACTGTGGACCGGCACAGCACGGCTCAATTATAAAGTGGACTGTGCCGGCCCAAAATTAAATGGGCCGGGCCGTGCTGGGCGGCTCGTTTGGACATCTAACGCATGCAGTGACGTCCTCCATGCCGCGGACAGAGGGGCCCAAATTCTTGAAGCATGAACGCGACAGTCCCGTACTCGCACCAGTTTCAGAGACTCGACGCAGAGTATGTGGACGAACATCAGTTGAAGCTTCTTTTATTCATCAATTACCACAAAAAAAAAACAACACAGACGTGTACTCCCTTCGCTTACTTTTTGTTGTTGCTGCTGTACAAATTAAAAAACATTTTAATTGTTGTTTCCATCTATGTGCTTGCCGCTTTACTCGCCAACGTAATACCACCCACCCGAGGCAGGGACAGAAACTATCCTCCGTTTTTATAGCTTTGCGTCATCTGCGAGGTTAGACTTTAGAGAGGTAAATTACTCATTTCCTTAATCTGGTCAAAGATGTTTGAAACGTCAAGAAAATAAAAACGGAGGGAGTAGGATTGGGCCGCATAATTTCGGCAGCAAAGGTTAACCCATCTACTGGAGCATGCACAACAGTGCGAGTGCGAGCACACCCGAAGCAGCTCGGTTAGTCGAATGGGAGGGATTTGGGCTGGTTCCGGTTCAGGTCCGTATCCCTGGATTTTCTTGAGCTTGCCTTCTCTGTGGAGCTTTCTCTAAGGGACCGGTTGTGGGCCTTGTGGCCTCGGCAACCTGCGGGAATCGTGATGGCTAGTGGTCTGCCTCGTGCGCACTCGTGGGCTGGGTTTCGTTAGCCTGCGGGCCCGTCAGTGCTGGAAGGCAAGTGGGCCTGGCCGTTTCCATCCTACTACACTCGACGCCCCGCCGCGGCCGTCCCTGCTCATCGGCATCGCACCGTCGCCGCCGCCTGGCGCGCGGTGCCGCGTGCACGACGTCGTTTCTTTTCTCGTTGCTTCCCGCGTCTTCGCCTGGGCCAGAAAAAGATGGGGAAAGAAAAAGGAATTTGACCGTGCTGGACAAATCAGAGTGATTCCAAAATACAAGTACAATTGTAATGCAAAGACTGTTATTAATGACAAAAATTAAAAATTCTAACTTTGATTAAATTTAAACATGCTCATATTTTACTCCTTCTTCTTAATGTCGCCGATGACTTCTAACATTAACTTTGACTATTTGTCTTATTAATTTTTTTAATAAATAAAATATATTTTATTATAATTTAATTTATCATTAGAATATTTAAAATACAACTTAAAATTTTATATATTTGAATTATTTTTTTTAAATAAGATAAATGATTAAAATTGATATTAAAAACTAACGACGACATCAATTTAAGAACGAAGAGAGTACGATGAATGAAGTATTTGGTTTGCATGTAGGGTTTGTAATCTTTCTCGCAACACTTTTAGGCGCTGATCGGTTGTTCACCAATACAAGTGAATTAGAAGAGAAATGAATCTATTACTCTCTATACAAAGATTCAATCTCCCTTGTTCCACTCTATTTCTCTTCTATTATTTACAAACCGAACAGGGCCTTATGGGAAATGTGATTCTAAACACTTTACATTACATTGATAGCAAGCCCTAATGACAAAAAGGACCTTCATACCAAAAACCTTTGAATTTTATCCACATTTAGCGTATCAAAAATAAAAAAAATACTCTTAGAACACATTTTTGTTTCTTTTGTGAAAGCATGGTACTCTTGAATCAAACAATTCAAACAAGAATTCGAAGCCAGCAAGTACGTCCTTGTGGAGCCTTTTAGAATTATGCCTGTGCTTACTTGCGACCTCACCAAAATACTTGTCGAGAGAGCGCTATCACCAAAATACCCACGAAAATGTGCCGCGACCATCGGAATGCCCACGGAGCTTTTCGTGGACACAAATGCCCCTCGTCTCCTTCCTTGCCTGCGCCGGAGCCGCCGTCCACCCTGTCGCCGACCACCACCGCACGCGTCGCCTCTACCACGACCTGCTGCTCCCCCCCCCCACGCCGGTGAGGAAGGGGATGAGGGGCATTTGTGTCCACAAAAAGCTCCGTGGGCATTCCGATGGCCGCGACACATCTCTGTAGCCATTTTGGCGGTGGCGCTCTCTCGACGGGTATTCTGGCGAGGGCGCAAGTGAGCACGAGCATCTTCTAATATAAATGTTTGTAGACGTCGTCTATCCCACCTTTTTGGTGTGATCTTTTTTATCTGTTATTTTTTGTGTCACCTTTTCTATCTGTTATTTTCGTGTCGCGCTATCTCTAGACTTCCTTCAATCCTTTTACCTCCTCTCTCCGTTCCCCGTGAGAAATACATGTTTCGCCACCATCGCCACGCCTCGGGCCCCGTCGTCGCTCCGGCCCGTGGCTCGTGCTCCCGCACAGGGCGGCTACCACCTCCACGCCCCAGCCCCCGCCTCCCCGACTGCCGCGAGAAGCCTCCCCACCGGGAGCCTGCTACTGCTAACACCTACACGCAGTCTGCGGGGATGCGGCATCCGGTTTGCGCTGCACGGAATCCAGGTGTCTGTGGCGTGGATGCTGGGGAGGAGTTCGTCGGGTTCGTCCGTGAGGCGTGGCCTTACATCCGGGACCACCACGGGAGCATTTTCGTGGTCATCATCTCCAGTGAGGTCGTCACCTGTAGATATTGGGATTTGGGAATTACTGCTTCTGCTGTTAGGTTTTTGTATTTTGTGTTCATCTGATGATTTGTTCAGAGGAAGTTTCACTTGTTGGGTCCTTGGGTCGAGCAGTCTAGCGTTTAATATGATTTTTGCCCCTTTTTACTAAGTGTCCAATTTAGTTTATTTTTTTGAACTAAGATCATGATCCATCTTATTTAGGACATGGTCTATTTCTTTCGAATCTACGAGAAGCTATTTACTGCCATCGACAATTATAATGAAGTTGAAATTGGACTGTCTCTAGGTAGGTAGGTAAGTAGAGAAACATTGTTTGCTTGGTCGAAGTGTCTCTAGGCCTCAGAGTCTGGTAGTTCAATGTTACTAAGGTTGTTGAGAATCTCTTTTCATATTAGGATCAGAACAGTGTTTTTTTTTGCTTCAATTGTGAGGTAATATGGGATTAAAGATTTAATGCCTGCAGTGTATTGAATGAGCAGTTCATTTGATTCTAATATCATGATAACAACTGACCTAAATATGATTACATGTTCATAACCAGGAAGGGAACAAAATAACTACAAATCTCGTTACCAGATCTGATGTTAGGATGATAATAAACTACTTGGCACGTGGAATGTTGATTGTGTAGGCTATGAAATCATCACATAGGAGGGGCAACCGTAGTCCATTCAAAGATTTATGAAATGACATTTACTCTGAAAGATACTTCAAATGATAATACAGATCTACTTAATGAATGCAAACGGCAACTGGCTAGAGAGCGAGCAAGAAGAAGAGAAAAGATGACTGCAGCGAAGATAATTTTTAGTTTAATTATTAACATCTAATTTAAATAAGACAAAAAAAAATACTGCCAAAAAATATTTGATCTTAACTTTTTCGAATCACAAAAAAGTAATTTTTTTTTATGAATTGTATGATTAATTCTTTGATAAAATTAATATATTCATGACATTACTTTTGAATTATCTGTGTTATTTTATCTGTATTATAAAAAATTTATGTTACATTATTTTTTTATTAAAAAAATAAATATTATATTATCTTTCTGTATCAAATATTAATCGCATCGTTTAACTTTATAAAACGTAACTTTATAAATCTCTCTTCCTTTGTGAGGGAACGGGATTGATGCGTCGCTCACAGGTGGGCCAACAACCTCTCTCTTCCCACGTCCCACCTGCCTGCTCGGTGCTTTGCCCACCCCACCAGGCCACCACGCCCCACCGCCGTCCGCCTCCAGATCTATCTCCCCGCGGGGATCGAAGCATGGTGTCCGTGGCGGCGGTGGACACTGGCGACGCGCCGGAGCCCACGGTACGGAACCTCCTCGACCAGGACACCCTCAAGTGGGTCTTCGTCGGCGGCAAGGGCGGCGTCGGCAAGACCACCTGCAGCTCCATCCTCGCTGTCCTCCTGGCCTCCGTCCGCCAGTCCGTGCTCGTCATATCCACCGACCCCGCCCACAACCTCAGCGACGCCTTCCAGCAGCGCTTCACCAAGTTCCCCACCCTCGTCCGCGGATTCTCCAACCTCTACGCCATGGTACGCCAAAAAAAAAAAAAGTCGATTTCTCCTCTTCCCGTATCTTCTGGTTCAAATCGACGCGCTCTCATCTCCTCTTGATTCTGATCAGTTCGCTGTTTTTTTTGTGAGGATTGCTTGGCCTGGTGATTGGTACTCACCGGATTTTGTTTGGGAATGATAGGTCATAGATGTAGTCCCGTGTTGCAGTGCAACAGAAGAGGCAATACGTGAGTAGGAAAGTCTCTCGTTGCCCTGAAATTGCTATGTGTGGTTGTTTCTAGGAACCATACCATAGGGGCTCCTTCAGGCTATTCGAACTAGCCTGAATAATACGTGAGTAGAAAGTTACCAATTCTGGTAGCCTGGGTTTGTGCCTTTTTTTTTTTTTTTTTTTGAAACCTGGGTTTGTGCCATTACTTTGTGTGCTATGGTGGGTCGTTGCTCCACTGGGTCATTGCTTATTGAGTGAAAGGTCAAGTGGGTTCATGGAACTTTCCATGTGGGT
>BCLG01000620.1:101078-129197 GCA_001602295.1 Zoysia matrella | reverse complement strand
CTGGATCCAACTCAGCCGCCGCGAGTGGGCCGAGCCCGGAAAGGAAAGATAAAAAAAAGAGAAGGAAAGGGAGCCCGCTGGGCAGCGCGCGCTGGGCTGCCAACGCGCGCACAGTATTGGGCCGTGCGCAGCTTTTGTAGAAGAAGGACGAGACAGTTTCCATTTGGCCTATGTGGAGAGGGGAATTTCGAGGCCAAGCCCAGGTTTTATCCCTCCATTTCAAAGAGGCCGAAGGGTTGGGCTGCAACTACGAGTTGGGCCGAATTATTGGCCGAAAAGAAATAGAGAAAAAAAAGGAAAAAGAGCGGCTGGGCCGCGACTTGGGCCGTCGCGCGTGCTACTATTCGTAGTGGGCCAAAAATTTGATTTTTGCCCAATTTCTAAGGATTTTGCAATTTTTCAATTTCCAGTAGCATGTTTTGATAATTGATTATTTGGCTAATTTTGCTAATTTTAGCTTGATGATTTCTGTCAAAAATTGAACCAACGAGATATTTTTGACAAAATAGAAAAATAAAGTATATGCTTCTGAAAATTAGAGATATTTTATTTCTACTGTGTACTTAAAGTTGAATTTTCATTATTAAATTCGAACCAACGGGAGAATTTAATTTTAGAAAAATAGTGACAAATTCCAGATAATTATGATATTATTATTTTCTGACTAACATTGATTATGACAGTATTATAATTTTTTAATTGATGATTTATGCATTATTTCTATTTCTGCCCAACGGTGATATAGATTTAATGTATAAAAGAAATTATATGCCATATTTTTGACCAACGTTGAAAATAAGTCATATGATTTTTGTGGTTATATTGTGATGTTCTCACTTTATTTGATTTATTTTTTTAAATGAATACAACTTGATGAGTTGTATCAAAAGGACTCCCACTCTCAAAAGTGATGATTACAGTGAGTGGAAGAAAGGAAAATAAGGCTGAGGTGGAACTGGGTTCTCATCACAGTATGTTTCACTGAGTCTGACGAGTCAGTGAGAAAAGAAAAAGAGGCTGCTGCTGCTTGACAGACCAAAGAAAGGGACTATGCTCCCTTAAAGATATTCTATGACTTTGAACATAGGAAATAGACCACAGCCAACAAGAAAATTATGATTGTGATAAATAATTCGATTAAGCCTGCAATTGTGTGCTTAATCACAGAGTGTGACACCGTCACAGAGTACTTTGAAAACACAAAGAATCATTTCACTAGTTCTTCAAAGACATACGTAACACAGCTGATAAAGCAGCCTGTAAAATAAAAGTACTCTGGTTGTGGCAGTGGCATAAGAGAGCACATACTTAGGATGAGCAATTAGGCATCTAAGCTGAATTAAATGAATCTACCATCTAATCTTGCTTCCTTGCCCAAAGAGTTCAACACTTTGTTGTTAACTACAATATACAGCCCAAGAAATAGGACTTAAAGAAGCTCATTACCATGTGTGTGCAAGAAAGAAAAGAATTAAAGCTTCACGCAGTGGTTCTAAACTATGTGAAAGAAAATAAGAAAAGAATAAGAGAAAAGCTACCATGGTATATCAGTCTCAACAGAATATTTTACAGTAAACAAAGATTAGTATATTCATTGCAAGAAGATAGGACATTATAAGTAGAATTGTCCTGATTGATTAAAGATGATTATGATAGAGGAAGTGAGAACATTATTACGTTCGTAAATGAATGAAACAAAAAACGAAAGAGAACTCTAGATGCATAGTTGAAATTATGGCACTGTCGTTTAGGCCATATTTCGAGGGGGAGAATAGAAATGCTTATAAAGAATGATATTCTTCCTCCACTAGAGTTCTCAAATGACTTAGAATTAAAGAAAGATGTCAAAGAAACACAGAAGTTCTACAAATTATTCAGACATTTGTGGTCCTTCTCCTGTAGGTGTGGATGGTTATGATTTGTTCATAACATTCACGGATGATTACTTCCGATATGGATATATTTATCCAATCAAAGAAAGAAATAAAGCCTATTTTAGGCTAAAGTTGAAAACCAACACGGTTTAAAGATAAAGATAGTCATATCCGATCGTGAGGGAGTACTACGGTCGGCATACCCCATATAGACAAGTTCTTAGACCTTTGCAAGGTTCTTACAAGAAAATGATACAGTAGCCCAGTATTTCACACCGGGCAAACCTCAGCAAAATGACGCAACCGTACCCCGATAGATATAGTGCGAAGTATGATGAACGGTTCTACACAACCAATGAGTTTGTGGATGGAGACGTTAAAAACCACCATTCATATTCTCAAGACAGTACCCTGTAAATCGGTACCCAAAACACCGTATGAGTTGTGGATGGGAATAGTTCCCTTACTAAACCACTTACGTGTGTGGGAGAGTGCTGCTGAAGCAAAAGTATTTAACCAAATCTTAGGAAACTAGATCCCAAAATAGTGAGTTGCTATTTTATTGGCTACCCAGAAAAGTCAAAAGGTTTTCGTTTCTACTGTTCAGACAGATATACAAAGTTTGTAGAAATAAGACACGCTGTCATCTTAAAGGTTGAGATGATGAGGGGGAGCATGGTAGCTCGAGAAATTGATCTTGAAGAGAAGCGGGCGTATGCGCCTACTCCGATGATTCAAGAGCCATTCTTCTTACAATTTGTTGTCGCTGCACTGACAGTGCAAGAAACTGTGGTGTTAGACCTGTTATTGTTCTTTGCGTGGCAACAATGAATAAGAACCCGTTGCCACAGATGAGGGGGGAGCAAAAACAGCCTCAAACAGAAAATATGCAAAATGAAGAGGCTCCGAAGAGGTCTCACTCTCATTTGAAAAAGCTATGAGAAGTAAAAATTCTTCGAAGTGGCTTGAGGCCATGGAAGAAGAAATGAGGTCCATTAAGGCTAATAAAGTCTGAGACTTGGAAATAATTTCTAAAGGAGTCAAAACAGTAGGTCGTAATGGGTCTACAAGACAAAGCTCGATTTCAAGGGAAAATATAGAAAGATATAAAGCGCGACTCGTGGCAAAAGACTTTACGCAAAGAAAAAAGATTGATTACAATGAGATGTTCTTTCCGGTCTCATGTAAATATTTCTTCAAAATTATAATGGCTTTAGTGGCTCATTATGACTCAGAATTACATCAGATGGATGTAAAGACGGCATTTCTCGATGAGATCTGGAGGAAAATATTTACATGGCACAACTAAAAGGTTTTGTCGTGAAAAGAAGTGAAAGTATGGGATGCCGTCTAAAGAAATCGTTTTACGGGTTAAAGCAAGATTCAAGGCAGTGGTATTTGAATTTTAACAGTATACGATAAAGAAATTTAGGTTTTAAAGAAAATATAGAGTACAATTGCGTTTATGCAATGTTTAAAGTTTGAAACTTTAACTTTCTAATCCTGTATGTGAATGATATCCTGCGGACGAGTAGTGATGTCAGTCTACTACTGTAGATAAAGAAGTTTTTGTCCTTAAAGTTTGATATGAAAGATCTTGGTGAAGTTTCGTTCGTTTTAGAGATCAAAATTTATCGAAATAGAAATAAAGGGGTATTGGGACTGTCTCAAAAGGCATACATATTCGGTATGCATAAATGAAGTTTATCACCTGCTCCTATAGTCAATGGTGACAGATATTAGAATTTTAATGCTCCAGGAACCAGTATGAGCTCAAACAAACGAAATCGGTTCCATATGCTTCAGTTGTCTGAAGCTTGCAGTATGCTCAAGTGTGTACGCGTCCTGACTTAGTGTTTGTTATCGAGTTACGTGGCAGATTCCAGTGCAATCTTGGTATAAGCACTGGAAATTCATAAAGAAAATCTTGCGTTGTTAGCAAGGAACAAAATGCCTCAAGATGACATACAGAAGAACAGTTTCACTCCATGTACTGGGGTACACAGTTTTGTTTATACGAGAGATGGTAGAAAATCAATATCCGAATATGTGTTCAATCTCGCATAAGGAGCTATATTTGAAAAAGCTCAAAGCAAACTCGGCGTACAGTGTGCACGATGTAGTGTCGGTTTGTAACATGTATGAGGCTATGGGGCAGATGAACTGGCTAAATAATTTCATACCCAGTTTTAAAAGTGATTGACGGCATCTATAGACCACTTAAGTTGTACTGGGATAAAAAATCCGCAGTAAAGTATGCACACAATATTAAGTCAAGTGGTGCTGCCAAACACATTGACATAAAGTAATATATTGTGAAAGTTTAAGTTCGGGATCACATTATAAATCTTGAGCATATAAGTACCGTAAAGATGTTAGCGGATCCGCTTAACCACCCAACGTGTTCAGAGAATATATTGCTAGCATGGTTTAAGGGAAAGACTATAATTCCTGGACTAAAAGATGGCCCAAAAGTACAGTAGCTATTTCAAAACAGAAAGGTATATTGTAGCTATTGAATCTATCGGCGATTGACCGTGACGATGAGACAGTTCTATACATTAATCTGTAATGGAATGAGTAAAGTGAAAAGTATTTAAAGTTAAAAGCATATATTGAGATAAGGGGGAGAATATTAGAGTGATCTCAACAAGTTGGCCCAACGGCCAACTGGGCCTCTTGACAGCGCCCGGGGGCGCCCAGCCCATAAGACTGTAAGGCCCTGTCGCACAGCACTATAAAGAAAAGGTGCGGGAGCCGGCACGTGACACGAGTTATGAGGTTCACCACCTCTGCCGCCCTAACCCCACCTAAACCCTAGCCCGATCCGAAGGGGGTGCTGCCAGCGACGGGATGTCCTCCACGCCGCTCCTGTTCACGCCACCAAGAGATCACCGCCGCCACAGTACGTCATCGCCCGTCTACACCGACCATCGCTGCCCTTAGCGCAGAGGACTACACCGACAAATGGGCGGACAGCCGGAGGCCCTCACAACCTCGACGTCCACGGGATTAAGATAAAAGACACAGACTCTCTCTACTCCAGCTCTCAGATCTCGATCACGCACTCTTGGTTCTAGGGCTCCTAGGCATGCACAGATGTAACAGACAGTGCTCTCCACCATCCCGCCCTGGGTTGCAGTGGCGACCGAGAGCTCTCTGCCATCCCGCCCTTGGTCGCAGCGGCATTGCAATCCACAATCAGAATCAACAGGGGTTTTTGGTTAGTTCTTGTCCTTCTTTTTGGGGGTAAAGGAGGTAATATTTTCTGTTCCGTGCATACAAAGCCAGTTCGACCAACAACGCTGAAGCCCATATAAAAAATTGAGAGCATCAACAGTATAGAAGGCAGCTCTTTGGTCTCAAAAATAACATCACTCAGTATAAATGCAACGAAATCGCATCACATCAAGTAAATTATGTGTTTGAGTGGCTTTCTATAAGCTAATGCCTCTTGAACACGATTGTTAAACCGGCTTATAGCTAGTTTATGTTTTCCTTCTAAAATATCCTAGATATAAGCCACATTTTCATATGTTACGCTCAATATTTGTTTTTGGAGGCGACTTATACCCGCTTTTACACCTAAGTTAATTATTATGCGCAAATTACTTAGCCTCTGTTTGGATCCTTTGCAGTAGATAGTTTCTATAAATTGGTTTATGAAAAAACCAGGTGGATGTTTGGAGACAAATTTTATAGAAAGAGTAATTCAGTTCTTTTCTGATAGTGTAGTGCACTTTTTTGATGCACCTGCAAGGTCATCCACCCAAATATATGCAGCACAAGACTTCTGAACTACGTGGCGAATTAGTTGGTGAATGTCATGCTCTTTTCACCCAGATGCCCGGCGGACGTGGGAAGCCGAAAGAGAAGTTTACCGGAGACGACGACAGGATCTACCACGCGAGGATGCCAAGGCACGGGTCAAGGCAGGCGAGACCGGCAAGAACCCGCGCGTCGCATCGGCACGCCAGACACGGACGGGAGCCATGCACCCGGTGCCCGCCTACCTAAAGCGACGTAGCACCACGCCGGATGCAAGGCGCCACCAACAGCTAGTACCTCCAAAAGCAAAAGCTGCTCGACGCTGACAGAAACGGCGCATCGGTCCCTGCTGTTGGTCGATGCACGAACGACGGGTTTCACGAGTTAACCTTGGGATCTAACGAGGACGACGCGTGGTTCTCGCGGCGAATCAGCGACAGTTCAGTTCCATTAAACAAACCACCTCCGGTATCCCACCGAGATCAACCGGCCGCGTCGGATCGGGCGCTCAGACGCCGCCGACGTCGCGGGGCAAGAGCACAGTAACACCGTCACATGCACGCATCAGTGACCACCGCTCGCTCGTCGTGTGCGCTCGTCACGTTCCCGCCCGCCAGAATCACATCCTCGCCAAACCCGCCGCCCGTACATATATCTCGTTGCTGCGCCGCACTCGGCCACTCACTGCGGGCGGAGCAGCAGCGGCATCGTTCTACACGATGAGGAGTTCGGTCCTCTACCTGACCGCCGCCGCGCTGCTCGCCGTCGGCGGCCTCGTCTCTGCCTCGGAGGCGTGGCTTGCGACGCTGCCGCCGCTGCCCGTGCTGCCGATCCCATCGGCGACGCAGCTCAAGTGGCAGCGGCGCGAGGTGATCATGTTCTTCCACTTCGGCATGAACACGTTCACGAACTCCGAGTGGGGCACTGGGTCGGAGTCCCCGACCCTGTTCCGCCCGACGGCGCTCAACTGCTCGCAGTGGATGGACGCGGCGCGCGCGGCCGGGGCGTCGCTGGTGATCCTCGTCGCCAAGCACCACGACGGGTTCTGCCTGTGGCCGTCAGCGTACACGGCGCACTCCGTGCGCGCCAGCCCCTGGCGCGGCGGCTGCGGCGACGTGGTGCGGGAGTTCACCGACGCGGCGCGCGCGGCTGGGATCGACGCCGGGCTGTACCTCTCCCCGTGGGACCGCCACGACAAGCGGTACGGCAAAGAGGTGGCGTACAACGAGTACTACGAGGCGCAGCTCCGGGAGCTCCTCACCGGGTACGGGAGCGTGTCGGAGATATGGTTCGACGGCGCCAAGGGCAAGAACGCCACCAACATGACGTACCACTTCCAGGAGTGGTTCCAGACGGTGAAGCAGCTGCAGGTCTCCATCAACATCTTCTCCGACGACGGGCCCGACATCCGGTGGGTCGGCGACGAGAAGGGGTTCGCCGGAACAACCTGCTGGTCGACCGTCAACCGCTCCAAGATCACCATCGGCGAGGCCGGCATCGAGAAGTACGTACTCCAGCAGTAGCCACACGTGCCACGCTCGGCCAAATTAATTGATCGTCCTCTGCTGCGAATTAATGAATGAATTATTTAACAGAACATGCGCGCGCCTTTGCTGCACTGCAGTTACTTGAACAAGGGAGACCCCCGGGGGCCGGACTGGGTGCCGCCGGAGTGCGACGTGTCGATCCGGCCGGGCTGGTTCTGGCACAAGAACGAGACGGCCAAGCCGCTGAGCCAGCTGCTGGAGATCTACTACAACTCGGTCGGCCGCAACTGCGTGCTCCTGCTCAACGCGCCCCCCAACACCACGGGCCTGGTCGAGGACGCCGACGTCGCGCGGCTGCGCGAGTTCCGCGCCGCCGTGGACACCATCTTCGACACGGACCTCGCTGCGGGCAGCGTCGCCAGGGCCAGCAGCGAGCGCGGGCGCGGGTTCGAGGCGGGGAAAGTGCTCGACGGCAGCGACGAGACGTACTGGGCGCCGGCGGCCCAGGACGGGCGCCGGAACGGGTACTGGATCGAGCTGCTGCGACCGGCGGCGCAACGGCCGTTCAATGTGGTCAGGATCCAGGAGCACGTCGCGCTGGGGCAGCGCTTGGAGCGGCACGAGGTGTACGTGGACGGCGTCGCCGTGGCCAACGGCACCACAGTGGGGCACAAGCGGCTGCACCGACTGCCCCGGCCTGTCGCCGGCCGGACGGTGAGGGTCTGGATCGTGGCGCGTCGGGGACCGCCTCTTCTGTCGGCGGTGGGCCTCCACCTGGACCCCTTCGTCGCGGCGGACACGACGTGAGGACTGGTGAGCGCGGCAATCCAGAGCAAGAGCCAAACACTTCTACCGCGGGTCGCAGGTAGAAAAGAAGCGTCATTCGTGATCAGAACCGCATAATCGACATTCGTCTTGAACTGTTCGTTCGGTGACGAAGCGCTCCGGATAATCCGTTGGATCGAATTGTTCTCACGGCAAGTCGTGCAACTATGTTGCCCGCAGAAGGCACCAACCAAAGCCATGAACATCCTACTATTCCTAATCCTAAGCATCAATATTCAAAAAACGCGTCAAAAAATTATACAAGCCGATAGCTTATTACTCCCTCCGTGCCAAATAAACGTCTTTTTTTTTTTAATTACTATTCATCTTATTCAAAACAATTTAATTTTTTTAAAAATATTATTTATTTTATTATAGAATGATTTATTATTAAAAGTACTTTAATATTTTTATATTTTCATAAAAATTTTAAATAAAACGAATAATCCAACAACAATTTTAAAAAAAAATCAAAACATCACTTATTTTAAAACGAAGAAAGTAATTGACAAATAATAGCCTGTAACACCAGGTGTCCCAATGGACATAATATAATGTATATATTGCAAATTTCATTAAAGTCACAAGAGTTGTTTTGGAGTTTTACACTAATTCATCGTCATAACCTGATGATAAAACAAAAACAGATTAAATTAAACCGATACAATCGCAGCCTAAACTAACTGCTCCCTCTCCATCTTCCACAACTGTCAAAAATGGCACAGCTTTCAAATGTTCATTGAACCGCAACAGGTCTAATTTCTCCTGTTAAACCTATTACCGCCACCTCCCCGGCCTGACCCTCTACCACCTCCTCTGCCGGAGCCACCACGACCACCACCTGAGAAGTTACCGCCACGACCACCACCCGAGAAGTTACCGCCACCCGAGAAGTTACCGCCACGACCGCCACCTGAGAATCTACCGCCACCTCCACGGCCAAACCTTCCACCACCTCTTGCTTGCTCCTTCTCTTGCAAGGGTGGAAGCTGTTGCACTTCATCGATTGTTACCATGGCGACGTTCTCTGCACCTGCAGAAACAAATGAGTTTAGAGTTGTGCAGTTAGCCAAGAAAAAAAACATTTTTAGAGGTTTTACACATGGCAAAAAGTTTACATTCTTCTGCCAGCTGTTTATCTTAGAAGTGAAAGCTCAAGTATACCTTGAATGTAGTCCTCGGCATCTGCTGCAGGGACATCAAATACAACTCCTGTTCCATCAGCAGTGAGGGTTGCACCCTTTACATCTGCAAGTTTATCTTCTGGCATGAACCTTTTCAATATAGTAAAACCGAACCTGCAAACAGCAAAGATTTTTCTTAATCAATCAGGGATCAGAAGCAAATCACGAAAAGAAGTAATCATATGATGTACATACCCCGGTGACCACATAGGCCTGCCAGTTTGAAGATGCAATGTAGTGTAATCCTCCATAGCAGAAAGCAATGATCTTTTCTTTATGTCAGTGTAACCCTGAAAATTAGCTTTCCCATTAATAATTATTGCAGTAGAATATTAAAAAATATTATAAATATATAAAACAAAATAACTTACAACTGCCTTTGCAAGCGCTTTGGCCAGTAAGTCAACTGCAGACATGGTGGACGAATTTAACAGTTGCTCTGCTTGCGGCCGGAAAACAGGAATAACACTGCATAGCACCCACCACATAGTTAGAAACACAAATCCTTCATCAACAAAACATGCTTATCATGTTCACAAGTATCTTGCCTGTCTGACACACTCGCAATGGCATCTGCAGCTTCATTGCCAGCAGATTGTGCCACATCAGTAGGCTGGGGCGCAGTGATATGTTCAAACTTCACCCCAGATTCTCTTTCCAATCTGGACACCTTTGGCTTGTACCTGGGCTCATAAAGCATGACAGCAACACCACTATTACCTGAAAATCAACATGCATTACTTCAACAGGCAATCCCCTTTTTTAACAATACTGCAAAAATGAGCATCCGTATATAACTTACCAGCTCTCCCTGTCCGACCTGACCTGTGTATGTAAGCTTCAACATCACGTGGAGGTTCACACTGCAAGTAATGAACTCAATCAATAAGAATGCTAATGCCAGTATTAAATTGAACCAACTTCAAAACAGGACATACCTGAATGATAAGCTGCACATCATTAATGTCAAGGCCACGAGCTGCCACATTCGTAGCAACTAAGGCTTGGAACTTGCCACTCCTGAATGCAGTAAGAATGACCTGCAAATCACCCAATATGAGCACTCAAAATTGGGTATGGTTCAACTTGATAAGAAGTTAAAGAATGGTTGAGCTGCTCCGGCATTATTTAAATTTGTAAATAATATCTGGACTATATTATAGTAACATAGTACCCACAGTAAATTCCTCAGCTAAAGCATGTTAAACAGACAACCAGACTATAGATCAGTCAATTGGGAGCTCTGCATGCTAGTATGCTACAATATCATGGCTGATGAAGAATCACTTACTTCACGCTGAGCTTGCACCACATCTCCATGCAGGGCACGGGCTCCAGGAATCAAACCAGCAAGCTCTGATGCAGAATCCTTTGTCTCCGTGAATATAATTGTTCGGCTTCCACTGAACAGATAAGATGTTAAGAAAGGTGGATGGAAATCAACAGTGGACTCAAGAAAACAAAGACCTCTGCATGAATTACATACTGGCTATAGCATTTGATAATGTCTGGAATAATTTGAGCCCTTGCAGTCTTGTTGCAAGGAAGAGCAAGATGCTTAACAGATGCACTAGCTTTTAACTTCTCATTGCCAACAAGATCAACTGTTCTTCTATCCTTTTTCAGAAACCTCATAGAAAGCTACAATAATTCCAAAGAAACTATATGTAAGTACCAGTACATCCTCAGTAAATAGAACATTAAGGACAAACAATTGAGCAGGCTAATCAACATGAATTTACCTTGTTCACCCAGTCAGGCAGAGTAGCACTAAACAGAAGAGTTTGTACTTTGGTAACATCCTCAACCTTTCCTGTTCATACATATTAAATGCTCTAATTAGTAACTATTGGAAATTCAGGAGTACTAAAGTAAAAGGCATTTTAAGTGTTACATTTGCAGAGCCAAAAACAGATAAATGGAAAGGCTAAACAAGATTTTGGAACTACATAAAATACTGGCATACCAAGAATGAGCTCAACGTCATCAACGAAGCCCATGTTAAGCATCTCATCAGCTTCATCAAGGACGCGGAATTTCAATAATTTCAAATTGAGATGCCCTTTTACAATTAAATCCTGTGCAACGAAGAAAGCAAACATAAGAAGATGATCTATCCATTGGACAAAAAAATGGCTATAAAGAAGATACAATTACCTTGACGCGGCCAGGAGTTCCAACAACAATGTCAACCCCCCTTTTCAATGCCATTTCCTGTGGACGATAAGGTGCACCACCATATACACAGCATGCAGAAAGGCCAAATGTCCCACCATAGAACTCAAAGTCAGTGTGCACCTGAAATTAATTGTGATGTGATCAAACCTTTGGTATAAATACTTCTCTTGTTCTTGGGAGTTAGGTAATTATAAAACTGTACCTGGTTGGCAAGTTCTCTGGTTGGCAGCAGAACCAAAACACTTGGAGATCTGCCGTAGTCTGTTTTCCTGGATGCCTTGTGTGTCCCATTGACCAACGACTCCAATATAGGCAGCACAAAAGCCAATGTTTTACCCTAGAGTAATATATCACCATCAGTCAGACAGAGGTTGTAGAGAGCTAAGTTGCGATACTAATCTTCATGTCCCCTAGGCCAGTACTCCACAAAGAGATTCAGGTGTGCACAACATTATTCTCCCGTAACTACATGATCATAATGCTAAAATGAAGAGGAAAGCCTAAACATGAGACAAACAGGCACTACATTTTTTTCAAACTAACGGTAAGCGTGATACTGGATCATGACTCAATTCAAATTGGATAGGCACCATAAACTTAACAGAATGACTACCAAAATAGTTATGTATGCTCCTGAAGCATCGGAAAGTGTCTGTCAATTCAACGAACTAGAGGTGCTATGTGTTATAAGCACTAAACTTCGCAAATCTACCAAACGAAACCAAACATAATTCGAAAGGACTCGTCACCTGGCCAGTGCGCGCGCGGCCGACCAAGTCGCAGCCGTCGAAGACTAGGTCAAAGGTGGAGGCCTGGATGGGGAACAGCGCCTTGATGCCCTTGGACTTGAGACTCTGCCTCAGCGGCTCCGATATCCGGAAGTTGGTGAGCGCGTTGGGGTCCGCCGGGTCCTCGTCGCTGCTGGCGGTGACGTCACCATCCCCCTCCTCAGAGCTCGACCTATCCCTCTCCACCACCGCCTTCTTGTCCTTCTTCGCTTTCTTAGCGGTGGGCGCCGGCTCCTCGGAGCTGGTGCTGCTCTTCTCCTCGTCGGACAGCGGAGGGCTGGGCTCCTTCGCCTTCCGCTTCTTCTCCTTCTTCTCCTTCTTCCTCGAGCCGGCTTCCTCCGCCTCCGAGGCGGCGGCCGCCTTGAGCTGCTTGCGCTTGGCCTTCTTGGAGGCGGAGTCGTCGAGAGCCATGGGTTCGGCGACGGCAAGCGCGGGAGACATCGCCGAGGGGTATGGAAGCGGAAGAGCGGTAGCCGGCGGTGCGTGGAGATTGGGGCAGTAGAGCTCTGGCGGCTGCGAGGGAGAGTCGCGGCCGGAAAAGAGGGAGAGAGGAGGTTGGGGGCTTCGAGTACTTGTAGGCGATGCGGCGCAAAACCCTAGCGCGTGACCGCTGGCAGGCCTGTTCGCGCACCAGCGTGGCGCTTGATATTTTCCAGACCGATCAATGGGTGGGCCGTTTCGTCCCGTCTTGTCGGCCCATGATCCCAACATAGGGGTGGGCTGGATTCGACGGTCTAGCCAAGGCTACCAATCTCCAGTGATGACGTGGTGAGTACCCACTGGTGGAGTGGTCCGACCATGCGGGCCAGGCAAAGAAAGGGCCAGCTGAAGCAAGGGGAGACTCTGGTCGGGCGTAATTCCCCTGGGCTCTTCACAACGGACTGGGCTGAACTGAAATTCAGGTTTCATTTCCTTTTGCTTAACTTGGACCCCTAAGGCCCAGGTAGAGTAGCCTTTTCATCTCAGTAGAATAGCCTGCAATTCAGGGTTACGTTTTTTAATTTGGGACCAAGTTTACGATTTTTTAGATGATGCATCACGTCAACTCTAGATGTCTATGAATGGATTAATCCGTGCATTTGGGATCACGTTTTTCAGGAATCCACGAAATACTAATATTTCATCGTACCTCCAATGCTCGTTTGAAGTCCTGAAAAATCCACTCGTCCAGTATCCATCTACTAGAGGTGAGAAAACAAAAGCATTTTACCATTGCCATTCCTTATTGTACTGGAATTATTTCATTTTTATTTTCAATACATTTCACTTAATCTGAATTTGACTTCCATCCTCCCATGGATATGATGAACTCTAAACCTTATTACAATGTGGACCCAAACATTATATAATGTAAGATCCAATAAAATATCAACGCATTGTGGAAATACACAAAGGAGAAGCGGAGAAGAGAAGCTGCATCCACTTAATCTACACTATATAATTCTTGAGTCCAGATCTAAAATGATAAGTACATCATGATGGAGAAATATGACATCAGCAGGTCATTACTAAACAAATTACGGGTGAAGTATAGCTAGAAGATTCCAATTCAGAAGGTGCTAATCCCCACCATGATCTCACAATATGGTCTCCGTATTTGTCGTCGCCGAAGCTGCCAAAATCTCTCCTCATACGTCACGCGTAGGCGTACCTCTCCATTCCATTCTTCCTCAACTGCCCTGCTGCTTCAGGGTGCCCCCCCCCCCCCCCCCCCCCCCCCCCCCCCCCCCCCCCCCCCCCCCCCCCCCCCCCCCCCCCACACCGTTTCTCCCTCCCTCCATCGCGGTCAAAATGCCCCCCGCCGCCGGCGCCGTACTGAGGAGGACCCACCACACCGGCATCCACTCGCTGGTCCGCCGGAGGCCGCACGCAGCGGACCGCGTCGCGGTGCCTCTTCCCCCGGCGAACTCGCGGCGGCGCTTTTCGTGGCGTACGTGCTCGCTCGAAAGTCCACTCTGATCCAAAATTACTTCCTGGTTGCACCGTGCGAATCGACGGACCCGGAGTTGTTTGTTATACCAATTTAAGAAACTGATGAGGGTATAGTCTGGTTCCTTTTCTTCCGTGCGAGCAGAGCAGGGATCTGGAGTGGCAGGGACCAGACTCGTCTGGGCGAGGGGTTCCTTCGAGCAAAAATGCAGTGCCGAGGGCGATGGATCGACTTCTCAGGTGCCGCTCCGATGCAGCCCTTTTTTTTTTGTCTTATTAGTTTGTGAGCTTTTGCAGTCTGTCTATTGGTCCCGGATATCTACTTTGTAATAGTTGCTTTGCACGTTGGGTCAAATTCACAGGTAGTGGAGGACAACAAAGTCGATTTTCTGAAGGTTTTAAAGAGTGCCAACACGGTTATCCCCCACATAGTGTTGGGGAGCACAATTCTTGCTCTGGTGTACCCACCTTCATTTACATGGTTCACAACCAGGTCTGTCTGCCAATTTTTGTGCTGCCTACTTTGGTTCAGTCGTTGAACTGTGTAGAAGAGTTGAAATCCTGCTGGCTCAAGTGACTTTTCGGCTTTTTTTTTTTTAAACGAACCCAGAAAACAGAAGTGGAGTCCCGGTCCCCTACTGTGCTTTTAGACTTTTAGACATAGTGCCACTCTGTTCCTTCTCTTGAATGAATGTTTGGATCAGTGGTGGCCACCTGATGACATGGACCATTTAGATAAACTCAGCTACTGAAGTTTCTGTAGTTTTGAATCATTCTTGTTCTTATGTACCCATCTTCGTTTGCGTGGTTCACGATCAGGTATGTCTGGCAATGTTTGTGCTGCCTACTTTGGTTCTTTCATTGAACTGTGTAGAAACAGAAGAGTAGAACTTTTGCCGGCTCAACAGAGAGCTGAGCTGATATTATGTTCAAGTTAGTCAAAGTCTTACAAGGCTCTTTTTACTGGAAATAGCAGGGAGTACCGGTCCCCTACTGGGTATGGGGTCGCACATAATACCACGCTGTTCCTTTTCTTAGATGTTTAACTCAGTGGTGCCCACCTGATGACATAGACAATTTACTTAAACTTAGTTACTGAAGTTTCTGTAGTTTTGAGTCATTCTTTGAGCCCCATAAATATGAGTGTCTATGCCTTTTTAAATGCATGCTTAATGTGAATGCTTATTTTTCACCATCTGTGCGTTTCATCACTCTATCCATGCACTAGGTAGTTATAGAAAAAAAAACTATGCTTTGTTGATTTTGCGAAATGTTTGTAACTTAGCCTTTGAAATATGGAAACTGCTCATAAATAAGAGCAAGGGAATTCAAAGTTGCTGGTAAGTTCTGATATCACTCGATATGACTGATAAGTATAATGTGGATGTTCCTACTGATTAGCCAGTAGAGGCATGTGGCTCACTATATATGCAGTGAGAACACTAATAGGAGCTTGAACAACTATAGTTTCATGCTTGACGTTATAATACCATTCTTATTTGTGTGGTACAGTGTTATACATTTCTTCTTGCTATTTACACTATAGGGTTCTTGTTGATATCTGTACAGGTACTATGCACCAGCTTTGGGATTCTTGATGTTTGCTGTAGGTGTAAACTCGAGCCCAAAAGATTTTATTGAGGCAATAAAAAGACCGGATGCTATCGTTGCAGGCTATATCGGACAGTTCATTATCAAACCTTTGCTCGGATTCCTTTTTGGTACTGTTGCTGTTACTATTTTTAATCTTCCGACTGCTCTAGGTAAGGTTAATTTTTACGTAGTACATATGACTTAAAAGAAACATTGCTGAGAGTACATAGTGAAATCTGACTTGGCCCTGATTTAGGTGCTGGTATCATGTTGGTTTCATGTGTGAGCGGAGCACAGCTTTCAAACTATGCAACTTTCCTGACAGATCCACATATGGCTCCTCTCAGCATTGTTATGACATCATTGTCAACAGCCACTGCAGTGTTTGTCACCCCAACCTTATCTTACTTGCTTATTGGCAAGAAATTGCCTGTGGATGTCAAGGGAATGATGTCCAGCATTGTTCAAATAGTTGTTGCTCCAATTGCAGCTGGTTTGCTTCTAAACAGGTATTCCCTTCATTGCTCAGAATCTAAGAGGCTACTTTGGTTGATTGAACAGTTCTGTCTCACTCTTACTATGTGTTTTGATCTTCGGCGCTACTTTGAGATACATTCTGAAGGATCTGTATCATTTTCCTAACTTCATGCGCCTTTCTGCTATGCAGATTCCTTCCAAGACTCTGTGCGGCTATTCAGCCATTCCTTCCTCCCTTATCAGTGTTTGTAACTGCTTTATGTGTTGGTTCACCATTGGCTATAAATATTAAGGCTGTTTTGTCGCCATTTGGGTTAGCCATTGTGCTTCTTCTTTTTGCATTCCATACCTCATCATTCGTAGCTGGTTATCATCTTACTGGTACTTGGTTTCACAAGTCACCTGATGTAAAGGCCCTACAACGAACGATATCGTTTGAGACAGGTTAATGTATTTTCCAGTTACATGAGGATCTCTCTTTATATTTTTATTGTTGTCTTAGCAGTATTTTTTTACAGGTATGCAAAGTAGCCTTCTTGCTCTTGCTTTAGCAAACAAGTTCTTCCCAGATCCATTAGTGGGTGTGCCTCCAGCTGTTTCAGTATGTGAACTTTTACCTGGCCACTTGCCTCTTCCATATTTATCTCTTTGAGCCACAACCTTACTGACCTTATTAGAGATGAATTTGTGATATTCAGACATGCAGTCCCATGGAATAGCACATGTTTAGCAAATCGCAAACTTATTCTTTTAAGTGGATAATTTAGATGAAACTATGCAAAGCACACTACTAGCAAATAGAAAAACTATGTAATTCTCCCTAGATGTATGGTTATTAGTTTTAGTTCGGACCCACAAGTATTTGAAGTCTGGGAAAAGAGGAAATTTCCTGATTATATGTTGCATAGAGATAGCTGGATTTACTATTTGTTGAATCAACTCCTACTACTTTCTGCAGGTTGTGCTAATGTCCTTAATGGGGTTTGCTCTTGTCATGGTATGGTCCAAGAGAACGGATATGTAGCAATCATGAAGCCACTCACTCTGATTCACATTCAGATGTGAGACGATTGACGTAACTATGTCAAAAAAATTAGTCAGATAACTGAACCCCCAGAAATTTAATGCTCATCAACTCAAGATTGCGTCTGAGCATAATAGCATAATTCTGTTCCTGATTCATTTGCCACATTCAGATCAAGATCCAACTTCATGATTTGTAGTGGTTCCAACGCTTCAGGTCTGCAAAAATGCTTGTGATGTAAGAGAGCCACTAGCTTGAAGGGGAAGCAACAAACGATGGTTCAATGCTGCTCCCGTTTGTATTTTCCGTTTGTCTTGATAACAGGTTCACATGAACAGACTAAAAAATGGTAAAAATTTGTGGTTCTATGTAGCAACCAGTTTGCATGTGAGGTTGAAATCTTGGCAAGTTTTTGACCTGAGATATCTGCCATTCTTGACATCTGCTTATTTGGCTTGTCCAGTAGACCTAATGTGAATCTGATCGTGGGAAAATACTTGTAAATCGCCTGTTGGTTGGAACTGTGAAAATGCAAGAACAAATTTTAGAATTTTTTTTTGAAAAAATTATGAACAAACTTACACATGGAATGGAAAAAAAAAAATTCAAACCACCTACTCCATCCGTTTAAACATAGTAGAGTTTCAAATGCTGCTACTATTATTTTTGGGAGTGAGTATTTGGCTGGCAGATCGTTGTAATAAGAAAATCGGTAGACTTTCATCAGTTGTAAATCCACAGTTTTTTATGATTCCTGACAAAATGTTCAGCCACCATACAATAGACGGCTTGGAGCGACCGTACAATATGAATGTAAACATTTACAGGCATGATTTTCTTTTGAAAAAAAATATAAAAAAAGGGAAAAGATACAGCCATGTGGCATGCCACAACTGTCCTGAACTCGGCTAGGGGGACATCAGTATGCAGATGTTCGCGGATAACCACGGCGAGTAATCCTAAAAGACTCGCGGGCTCAGGTTCTGTGAAACCCAGGCTCCAAGCATCTAGTCGCAATCTTGAATTTGAATGATGTGCTTCCAGGAATTCTATTCCTTGAGGCTACATAAAAGAACAAGATGGATGGAAGCACTTTCAATTTTTCTGCATTGTAGTATAAGGATTTCACAACTTTTGTAGGGAACTTGAGGGATCAACATGATGGAGGAGGAGGAGAACCAGCTAGATGGTCTATCCACTTAAAATTCTGAAAAACGATGTGAAAATCCAAGAAAGCATCGTGTATATTTTCATCCCTGATGCCCTTCATGTGGCCTCATGGTGCCAACATTGAAGCATCGCTAGTCCACTACTGTCTCTGTTGATGGACGTTGATGGCACGTGTATGTGCTCATGAATCATGGTACTCCTGCTGATATACCTAGTGTGATTCATGATAAATATGCGCATTGGCATTTGTTGACAGCAGTGCTGGTGAACCAGGTTTGTTCGGGGGCCAGCTTCAATGGCCAAAGTTGCAGCAATGATCAATGCTGCTTTTGTCAATGTGCATGTAGGTCAAGCATCGGAATGCAACCTCCACTTGGGCAGATATGGATTGAATGAGTGGACGCAGGATTCAAACGCATGGACAAGTGCCATGCCTCCGGAGCATGTAACTACTGCATTGGAGAGTGCAGATATGGAAGATCCAGTGTTGCTGATCTTGAGATGTGTAGTGTTTGTCGTTCTCTTCCTTCTCAGCTAGTACTGTGTTTTAGTAAGGATCAATTCTTTATTAGCCATCCAAAAAACTTTTGATTTTTTATCAACCACTCAAATTTTTGAATTTCGTTATCAACCACTAATGTTAACTTTTTTTTCTTATTCGTCATTCATATACATTTAGAGACTTGAAAAAAACTTGTTTGACCTTCAATCATTTTTTACAAAGTTTTTTCTCATTACCCATTTTAGTGAATGTTATTATATAAATCAATACTATCACACAAATTCACATTATGACCCACGAGCTTAAAAGGAAATAAAATGGTTCAGAATAAATTTTAAAATTTGAATTTAACTTTGAATTGTTAGTAATTTTTTTCCTTGTGAAATTTTATATGCCCCAAAACCAAACAATATCCAATAAAATGAGTAATGGTAAAATTTAGAAAAAATTGAAAGAAGGGCAACATGTTCTATTTCAAGTCGCCAAATGTGTAGGAGTGGTGAATAATAAAAGAAAGTTAACATTAATAATTGATAAGAAAATTCAAAATTTTGAGTAGCTAATAAAGAATTATAAGTTTTTTGGATGACTAATAAAGAATTTACCCTTTTAGTAATGAGTGCAACATTTGGCCAAAGCTTGGGCAGCGGCCCCAAATGCCTTTTCTGCTCCCAGTTTTTCTGAAGAGATTCCTCTCTTCCATGATGGCTTATGACGGGGATGAACACGGCTACTTGGTGTCTCTGGTCTTTGAGAAAATGTCGCAAAAGGAAAGGCTCTCTCATGGAAACTTGGCTTCCCAAGTTGGCAGAAACTGTGGCGCCCGATCACTTTCAGTCGCAGCAGATCACAGCCCATGGAATAGAATTCCCACCAGGCTGATAGCCACATTTCTGAAAGCAGACGGCATGCAGTGTTTCAGAGAGCGGTTGAGGTGCGGTGAAAAGGCCCCAAGGCATCATTCTGGTGAAGAAACCGCACGAGCAAAAGGAATGGGGATGCTCGAAAGCACATTGATTTGACTTAGTGTGCCTCTTGCTTCTGCATCGAGTACCACGAAAACTCTAAAGCTTCATCATTCAAGCGCCAGGCCCGAGAACCAATGATGCATGGCAGCAGTTCAGCCATTCGATTTGACGTAGTAAGGCCTGTGAAATTGAACTAATATTAGTGAAATTTCTGCGTAATTCCTATGAAAATCTTGCGTTTCAAACGAGCCTAAATGAGAGTGGTGTTTAATGGGTAACATCGTCATAGAAAGAGCACACATATTCAGCTTAAGTTTAGTTGCAGGGACTAACCACTGAACTCAAATGATTCTTTCTATTTGTAATCTGTTCACCAACCTGCCCCTGTCAAAAGATCTGGCTGTCTCGTCACAGATTTGCCTCTCAAAATTTCTTCTTTTCGATGAATTACGCCAAATGATTAATTCTTGGAAGATCCATTTGCTTTATGCCATGCCATTAGTCCATGCACCATGATGGGGAAGCTGCCTGCTGCCTCCATCTATCTCAGCTCACATGCGTCGTGTCATTGTGTCCGTGCGCCACCAGATACTGTACGGCACCGAACCGAAACCATGAGGTGAGATCCATCTTTATATGTAGCATCACCCTCAAACGCTTCATCTCAACGATCTTGCTTGAGCTGCACAAAACACCCACCGTCCGGCGACATGTGCTCCGGCTCCTGGAACAGCAAGAAGCACCCGTTTTTTCTCGTCCTCAAGCAGCAGCAGAAGCCCCATGTCTCGGTTGCCATCAGGAGGAAGAGGTTATCAAGCCGCAAACCTTGTTCTCTTTTAGTTGTAGCATCAGTAGAAGCGACAGTTATCGTTGTCGCCTGCTAGTCTTTTTGGTGTTGAAATACATTGATATGCTAGTGCCGGCATACACAGGTTAAGACTGAGGTGGCGAGCTGGTGGGGAAGAGGCCATGGAGATGGTGAACCTGAAGCTCTACCTCGAGAACCGGTGCATCATTGCGGAGAACGAGAGGCTCCGGGAGAGGGCCAGTGCGCTCCGCCGTGAGAACCTCGCGCTGAGGGAGAACCTGTCGAAGGCAGCGGCCACCAAGCTGCCGGCGGGGGGAGCAGGAACTGCCTGAGACTTCCTCTTCCTGCTGTGCATGTACATGGAGTTGCTGAATTAATATCGCTTTCCTTTTTAGTGGTTATGTGTGGTGCTCATGAAAAATACTTGATCTGTGAACTCCTTCTATGTTCTACTACTTCAGTGGCATAAGGTTTGTACATAAGTTCAACCGTCCAAGAGTCAACTAGCAAGCACATGGCTCCTCTTATGTGAGAACAGGGGAAGGGGGAAAACAAGCAAGCTTTGATCAGAAGAACGGCAGCATCAAGTTAAACTTCATTTTCCTAGAATTATGTATGCATGGCCAATATTGGCATACCGAGCTCGCCAAGTACCCCCTCCGCTTTTAAAATTGATGTCACCGTTGACTTCTAACATCAACTTTGACTATTCATTTTATTTAAAAAAATTAGTTCAAATCTGTAAAATTTTAAATTGTGATTCAAATTTCTTTAATAATTAATCAAATCATAATACAATATATGATATTTATAAAAAAAATTGAATAAAATAAATAGTCAAAGTTAATGTTAGAAGTCAATGGCGACATCAATTTAGAAATGAAGAGAGGTGTAAATAACCTCTACCACTTCAACAAGTTGGGCTAGTATAATACTACGTGATCTTATTATTTCAGTTTCAGGCAAGAAAGTAAAGACAATTGTCGTTATGCTAGATTCGTTTGGAGAACTACATAAGTTACTTTGGTTTAACAAAATAATGTTAACTGCATGTTTGGGAGTTGGATTCTAAGGGTGGGAACTGTCTCGTCATCTCAACTTTTTGGCTGGTGCTTTTATGTTGGTTTGTGATGCAGGAGAAAATGCTGCAAATCCTTTAATAGTCTGCTTTCTTGTCCATCAACTGAAAAAAAAAATGATCTTTCCTGTGGGGAGTGGCAGTATATACATGAGCTTCTAGAAGCCCTAACTCCTATGTGTGTTACATCCACTAAAGAAATTGGAATACATAAAAAAAATGCCGGATGTGTTAATCCGACTCTGATGACATCTACAATCTGAAAATTTTTGCCCAGAAACCATGATTACTTATGACACTGCATACAAGTATTTCTCATTTCATCATCCAATAAGTGAATAATGTCACATAATAATCCACATGTATGATCCATTTCTTGGGCACCTGATACAAATACCTTAACAGCTCCGTTCACTTCAATCCAGCTACAACCAGGGGTCTTCTTGACACCGTGTTCAGCCATTGCTCTTCTCACCCTCTCAGCCTCGTTCCATTGCCCCGTGGCACACAATAAGTTGGACAGCATGACATAACCTGCATCTTTTGCAGGTTCGCTTGCCATCATGTCATCCCCTATCTTCCTTCGAAACCTGACATCAAGATGCTCTGATGAGCATGCGCTAAGCAAAGCTTCATATATATCATTGCCATGCTTCTTAAACATTTCTGGATAACGGCTCAGCATCTCAATGGCCTTTCCGATGTTTCCTGATCTGGCATACATGTCGAGAATGCAAGCCAGATGATCTGGCTTTGGTTGAATTCCGTAAGCAGACATCATTGACTCAAAGAAGTTTTTCCCTTGCTCTAGAAGGCCAGTATGGCTGCAAGCGGTAAGCAGGACTGCAAATGTCACCTCGTCAGGACAAACATCATGGGACTTCATGGTTCCATACATCAGCAGTGCTTCATTTGCACAGCCATTTATCGCGAATGCAAACAACATTGTGTTCCATGAGATTAGATCCTTGCCAGTAATTCCATTGAATACACTGCTTGCGCCATCCACGTCCCCACACTTGGCATACATGTCTATCAAGCTATTGGCCACATACAGGTACGTTGCAAACCCACAATGGAATACCCTACAGTGGATCATCTTTCCACTTGCTAGGGATGCTGCCGTAGCGCAAGCATGAAGTGCAACCCCAAATGTGAAGTCATCCGGTTGGATATGTTCATGTGTCAACATCACAACAAATAGTCTGAGGGCTTCGTCAGCATGACCGTTCCTTGCAAGTCCTCCTATCATTGCAGTCCATGAGATGACATTGGTCTCAGGTACGCTTTGGAAGAGAGCAGCAGCTTGGTCTGTGCAGCCAAGCTTCATGTGAGCATCAACAATTGAATTCCACGATACAATGGTCCGTATTTCCATGGACTCGAAGATCCGCACAGCATCATCAAGCAAGCCAAATTTGGTGTATAAGGAAATCAGTGAGTTACTGACCTCAGGCATGGTAATCCATCCAGTCTGTACTGCAATCTTTTGAACTGCAAAGCCTGTAAAAGGGTGGGGCAGATCTGTGCAAGCATCAACAAGAATGCAGAGCGTTGCATCATCACAGCTCAACCCTGAAATCCGCATCTTGTTGAATAGAACCAAGCATTGGTTGGCATTGCCACTGCGCGAATACCCCATAAGCAACGTGTTCCAGGCGACGCTGCTTCGGGTGGGCATTTCATCGAACAGCTCGTGCGCCTCTCTAATGAGGCCCGAAGCAACATAGGCATGCAGAAGTGAGCACCATGAGACCACGTTGCGCTCGCGCATCTCCCGGAAGGCACGAGCAGCGTCGTCAGCACGGTAGCACCTGGCGTACATTGCGACGAGCGCGTTGCCCACAGGTAGCGGCGCCCGCAGGCCAAGGCGGAGGAGGCGGGCGTGAAGCTGCGCGCCGGCGGCTGGGCACCGGAGGTCTCCGGCCGCGGCGAGCGCGGCGGTGGCAGAGAACGCGTCGGGCGCGGGCACGGTGGCGAAAATCTCAAGCGCGTCGCGCGGCAGGCCGGCACGCTTATATGCAGTGAGCATGGCGTTCCAGGCAACGGCGTCGTGCCGCGGCATGGCGTCAAACACGGCGCGCGCCGCAGCTGCGTCGCCGGCACGACCGAGGGAGGCGATCTGGGAGGTTGCGGCAGCGAGACCGGCGAAGGGCCGGCTCCGGCCTCCATGCTCTGCTACCCGTGCAGCGGCGAGGCCAGCAGCCCGTGGGCTCAGGGTCAGGGACATCGAAGGCAGCTGGGACCTTTGGGTAGCCGTAGAGAGCGAAGAGCCGAAGACTGAACGAGTCAATTTGTTCTTTGCGCGTTTAACCCATTCTGAATTGTAATTTCGAAAATATTTTTACTCTTATAAGACATAGTCTCGATACTCGTGCTAATGTTATGATATAAAAAATAATTTAAAAATAATGTATTAATATTAAAATTTGAAATTTCTGATAGGACGACAAGTGAGAGGATTATTACGTGCCTGTTCATGAACACCTCATCTCCCGATAGATCTTAGGACAACACCTCAAATGTTTTTTCATCTATTAGTCGAGAAGGTAGTCGCGTACACTCAGAGGCGTCCTTAGGCCTATGCAGGCTGTGCGACGGCACAAGGCCCCCAAAATATTATAGCCCCCAAAATATTATAGCCCCCAAATTTTCTAAGTGCTTTAAATATATAATTGCATTTATAAGTTTTGTTTCAATAGTTTTATTTAATTAATTTCATGTATAATCTATAATAAATATAAATTGGTTTAGAAACTGTTCCAACTTATAAGACGTGTCTTTCACGAATTAGATTACAAATCAGATAAAAAGTATAGTCTATAATGAATAAAAATTGTCTACTTTTTAATTGTTGTAACCGCATCTTCTACAAATCGGCTTTGAAAATATGAATTGGAAAATAAATAACATAAGATAAAAAAAAAATTGGCACTAGAATTTTAAACTCCATTTATTGTTTTGTACAAGCCTCCAAATTTATAGGGACGCCTCTGGTACACTTAAATAGACGGAGATGAATTTGTTTTATATTTCAACAAATTTCAGTTTTCATCTTAGATCCTCGGTGTGGGAGGTAACAGACGAGATATTTTTTATTAATTTGTTAACAAATTATGATTTTTGTGGACCCAAAATATG
Source organism: Zoysia matrella (assembly GCA_001602295.1). Classification (NCBI taxonomy): domain Eukaryota; kingdom Viridiplantae; phylum Streptophyta; class Magnoliopsida; order Poales; family Poaceae; genus Zoysia; species Zoysia matrella. Next base: position 104,403 of record BCLG01000620.1, on the reverse strand, counting down.
AGAGATTCAGAAAAGATTAACCGTTAAATTTGTAAAAGGTGTCGGAGGAAAGAATTGATCCATCGGATTTGTTAAAAAGGACAACTCTAAGTGTATTTTTCGGTGATAATTTAACATATCTCTATTGAAAATGTTTTGCTGACTATATCTAGAAAAGAGCCAGGTGTACCATCCAACAATCCATCCATCGGAATAGAATCACCGGGGAAGAGGCAAGGTTTTTTTTCGTTTGAACCGATAAAACCGATCGAACCGGTTTAAGAAAAACCATAAAAACCGGTCAAAAATCATTCTAAATTTAAAAATCAAATTTGGTTGAAAACCGATCTGTTTTTTCGATTTATCGAGCGGTTTCATCGGTTTGTCGATTGGTTTTTTTAGTTTTATCGATTTCCAAGTTTCAAAATTTGAAACCTACCGGTTTCACCAGTTTAACTTAAATTAATCGATTTTACCGGTTTTCGAAATTCTGAAATTTTTTAATTTTTAATTTTTTTAAAAATTTTTGAAATGAAAATTTTACTAAAAACGGTGAAAACCGATCAAATGAGAAGAGACGAAGAAGTAGTAGACATAAGGAGCGGAGCAGAGGCTGATCCGGCGATGATGGCCTTGGTGGCCGTCAGGCAACCTGGCCATTGCCCAGCAGGCACCGCAGGCTACGGGTCGCTTCGGTCTCCATGCGATTTGTAATTTGTTAATTTGTTACCACATATTGGAGATATTTTTTTTGTTAATTTGTTAACAAACAATGATTTTTATAGATCCAAAATATGGAAGATCCGGAAGATATTAAGATTTGTAAAAGGTGTTTGAGAAGAAATTTGATTCGTCGGATTTGTAAAAAAAGACAATTTTGAACATATTTTTCTGTGTGCACATAGTCTAACTCATCTCTGTTGTAGACATTTTGCCAGATATACTTAGAAAAGAAAAACTATTTTTTAAGGGGTGAAGATTCAATTCCCAGAAAATGTTTCCTCACAAAAAATCTACTACCTCCGGTTTAAAATGGTGATGTTGTTTGACTATTTGTCTTATTAAAAAATATAGTAAATATCATATATTTTTTATAATATATTTTATATTTAATGTATTTGAAGCACAACTAATAATTTAACACACTCAAACGATTACTAATAAGACAAATAATCAAGGATAATATTCAAAATCAACAGGTCAATATTTTAAAATAAGAGAGATTACATTTAACTGGAACGTAAGATTTGAAAAATGAAGCTTTAATTTGACAAACAAGTTCACTCTAAGATGATTGTGGCCACTGGCCATATGAACGAAAGATTATCGAGACACATGCTATCTCACATTACCACTATCTGGTGTATTTCATTTACAGAAATTTGCATGGGAAAGCTTGGATGATACTTATAAGGCAGATTTTAAAATAGACTTAAATAAATATGGACCGTTCATATACACTGATCTCGAGGTTTAAATTGCTTTTTTACCTCCTCTGATGTAAAAGTTCTTCAATAATTATTAATTATTACATAAGTCAAATTAGAAAGTAATTAGTAAATTTTGGTAGCTGATAATAATCATAGGCTAATTCGTGCTTTATCTCTTAAGAGGTGAAACAACATCACTTGTCATACATTACATAAAAATGTATTTCTCACAACTGTTACAGAATATGTATATCGAATGTATGTTCAGTCACACCTCATAAATAAACAAATTGGTTAAAATGGGCATACACACCTCCACAATCGTGTAGTGTTTGCTTTATGGATAGTTCAGCATGAGATTGCTCCAAGATGCCACCTCTGCACCTCATGAAAATATTAGGCCATCAGTAAGGGTAAGGCCCTCCTCTCCGTCTCCTGTAAAAATTGTCGACATGTGTAGAAGGTCGGTTACGAGGGGAATAGTCTAGATCCTCACTATTGCTGCCACTGGAATTTACATATATATATGTCTATGAGTTGGGCCTAGTAAATATACAGCCCATAATACAACCCAACACTCCCCCTCAAGATGGGGATGATAGATATCTACCGCCCATCTAATACACTCTTGTTACACATTAAATTACACTCTTTAACTCCTAGACCCTTCGTCAAACAATCTGCTATTTGATCTCTCGAGTTAACATGACTCAGATCTAATACACCACCATCTAACTTCTCCTTGATGAAGAATCGATCGATCTCCACATGTTTAGTTCTATCATGCTGTACAGGATTATTAGCTATATTGATCGCTGATTGATTATCACACCAAAGCTTTAAAGGACCTTTTCTGAGAACATTTAGCTCTGATAGGAGATTCCTTACCCATAACATTTCGCACAATACCAGTGACATAGCTCTATACTCCGCTTCAGCAGTTGAACGAGATACAACATGTTGCTTCTTGCTTCTCCATGATACTAAATTTCCTCCAACAAAGACGCAATAGCCTGAGGTCGATCGCCTATCATCAAGACAACTTGCCCAATCAGCATCACAATAACCTTCCACCTTCAGATGGCCATGGCTTTTGAATATGATTCCCTTTCCTGGACTACTTTTCAAATATCGCAATATATGATAAACAGCATCAAGATGTTCACTTCTAGGATCATGCATGTATCTACTTACCACACTCACTGCATAAGTTATATCCGGCCTTGTATGACATAGATAAATAAGCCGCCCAACAAGTCTTTGGTAACTCTCTTTATTCACCGGATCACCAGCTTTGTTGCATAGCTTGTGATTTGAAACAATAGGTGTTAATGCAGGACGACAGCCAAGTATACCAGTCTCATTGAGTAAGTCCAGAACATATTTTCTTTGAGAGAGAACAATGCCCTTTGGAGATCGAGCAATCTCAATGCCAAAGAAGTACTTTAGGTGTCCAAGATCTTTGACCTCAAACTCCTTGCTTAGATTTTCCTTTAAGTTTTTGATCTCTGATTCGTCGTCACCTGTGATAATAATGTCATCCACATATACAGCCAAAACTGTGATTCGACGCCCAGAGTGCCGATAAAATACAGTATGATCACCATTACACTGTTTGTATCCCATATTGTGTAATGCACATTTGAATTTATCAAACCATGCTCGTGGGGACTGTTTGAGACCATACAAGGATTTTTTCAGCCTACAAACCTTACCAGATACCTCATGTTTCGGCAAACCAGGAGGAATCTCCATGTACACTTCCTCTTGAAGATCACCATGCAAGAATGCATTCTTAACATCTAGCTGATATAATGGCCAACCAAAGTTTGCAGCACAAGAAATCAAGGTTCTTACGGTGCTCATCTTTGCCACTGGAGCAAATGTTTCATCGTAATCAATTCCGTATGTTTGAC